>BQNB010005289.1:2978-85478 GCA_026074375.1 Tanacetum coccineum | reverse complement strand
AAATAGAAGGACTGAAATTGTAAATTCTGAAAAGTGGAAGGTTTGGTTAGTATTTAATGTATAAAGTATGAATTTGTCATATTTGAATCTATAAGGACTTGTTTTGTAATTATGGATAATTAAAGATATTGTTTAAATAATTTATTAAACAAAAAGGGGCTAATATGTAATTGTATAAATTAGGGTTTAGATTGTAAATACAGAAATGGAAGGTTTAATCTGATTAAATATGACTTTATATTTACACTTTTAACCTTGAAAATTGTTGATTTTGTATATTAAACCCTAAAATATGGAAAGTTGTCATATTTAACCCTAAACTTGTAAGGTTGACATGTTAAGTCCCTAAACTATTCAAAATAATTTAATAGGAATCTCAAATGATGATAATATTACTAATGTTGGAAAGTTACTAAATATGGAATGATACTAAAAATGGAAAGTTACTAAAAATGGAAAGTATAACTTAAATGAATGGTTTGTAATTCGAATTTATCATTTATTTAGGTTCGGTCAAGAGGGAGTGATTTTGATTTTCCTGTGGTGTTTTCTTTGATTATTGCTTGCGTAGGAATAAGGTACAGCTATTTGAACCTTTAGTTAAGTTCTCATGACATATTCCCTCTCTATCTTTGATTATATGTGGACTTGCTACATTTGCTTTGAGCCTTTTATCTTGGTTCTCTTATTTGATCTGTTATTATATTCTATTGACCCTGCTTTGTACCTTGGATATATTGATCATTTGGCATTGACCTTTGCTTTGATCCTTTGAAATGAACTTTGATATGACTTTGCTTTGAAACCTTTCAGTTTGAGACCCGAGCAAATATTTGTTTCCTAGCCATGAAAGGTAACTATGGCGGTCTTTGATGCACCTTTGGCATGACTCATGTGTGGGTGAGTGAGTTCGTCACACCGTCCTATTTGTATTATATGCGCATTATGAAGATTATTATTGTTTTAAGGGTGTATGGAGCATCCTAGATTTATTTTGTATTCGATGGATTAGACATTAGGATATATGTATATTGGGTGACTGAGTTTGGGTGCCATTTCAAGTCTTTCACAAATTTTGGGAGCTCATGATCCATGGTTCTTTGATATGATTGTTTTGGGCTTGGTAATTGGACTTGATTTGACTTCTGACTCATCCTACCTTATCACTATGAATTGACTTTTGATTTGTCTTTTCCTTAATATTTATCTTCTTGATCAGTCTTGTGATATCCTTTGCACTCTATATCGTATCCTTTTATTTCCGTTATCTTTTGCGTTCGATTATATATATCTGTTCACTGGGCTTTGTAAGCTCAGCCGCACTTTCTTTTCCTGCGGCAGGTATCTAAGCTAGGAGCTAGGGTTGCTTTCGGGATATGAGTGCTGAGTGTGGACTTACCCTAGAGATCTTAGTTTTGATATATGATTTGTTACTTTTCGGACTTGTTATTTTCGGTTTATTTCATTTGGATATGTCGCCTTTTAAGACTTTGTACTCAAGGTCATGTATTTTCTCTTGAATATTTTTCATTTGGTTATTTATTTGAGACTTCCGCTATTTATGCTTGTGTTATGATTATGTATGCCTTTGATGTCACACCATATTTGTAATACTTCTACCCTTTTGGGTCGGGGCGTTACAGTTTATTTGCTTGTTTCTTATCTCAAAATGAACCCAAGAAGATTTCAAAAGCACTTGAAGATGAAAGTTGGGTTGATGCTATGCAAGAAGAATTGTTGCAGTTCAAGATACAAAAAGTTTGGATACTTGTAGATCTGCCTTTTGGGAAGAGGGCTATTGGCACAAAGTGGGTTTATCGAAATACGAAGGATGAGAGATGAGTTGTTGTCAGAAATAAAGCAAGGTTAGTTGCTCAGGGACATAGGCAAGAGGAATGTATAGGAATATGATGAGGGTTTTGCTCTGTGCCAGGATTGAAGCCAGTAGGTCTTTTAGCCTTTGCCTCTTACCATGGTCTTTATGTCATATCCAAATGGAAGTAAAGAGTGCCTTCCATTTATGGGGGCAAAATTGATTAGGAGGTATATGTCGTCTAAACCACCTTGTTTTTTATAAGATCCTAAAATACTCCTACAGAAAGTTACAAAGTTGTAAAAGCTCTTATGGGTACATCAGCTCCCAGAGCCTGGTTGCCTATTTATTAATTTCGCTGTGGAAGAATGGATATAGAAGAGGTAAACCATTGACAAACTCTCTCATAAGCAAGGACAAAACATTACTTTTTCATGTTTGTCCTTCTTTAATGAGAGAGTTTTGTCATTGGTTCCTTTCTAATCATTCTTCACAAGGAAAGTAGATAAAGTAGCATCCAGGCTCTGAGCTTGATGTAGCCACATAGAGAGCTTTTACAACTTTGTAGCCTTTTCTGGGTATATTTAGGATCTAGAAAACCTGGTGGTTGAGAACATATACCTCCTTTTCATTTTGCCATAATGAAGGCACTCTTTAATCCAGTTGATAGACTATAATAGACCATGTATAGAGGCAAAGGCTAAAAAGATACTAAATGGCTTCAATCCTGGCCACAGGAGCAATAACTCTCATGTCTATACCTTCCTCTTGCCTATGTCCCTGAGCAACTAACCGTGTTTTATTTCTGACAACAACTATGTCTCATCCTTCGCTATTTCGAATAAACCCACTTTGTGCCCATTAGCCATCTTCCCAAAAGCAGATCTACTAGTATCCAAAACTTTGTGTATCTTGAAGGCAACTATTCTTCTTGACATAGCATCAACCCATACTTTCATCTTCATGTGCTTTGAAATCTTCTTGGGTTCATTTTGAGATAAGAAACAAGCAAAGAAACTGTACGCCACGACCCAAAAGGGTAGAAGTATTATAAAATATGGGTGTGACAACAAAGGCATACATAAATCCATAACACAAGCATAAATTGGGAAAGTCTCAATATATAAACAAGGAAAAATTAAGTCAACATTGAATTTGAGGTACATAAGTTTAATAGGCAGACATATCAAATGAAAATCTCACGAATAACGGAAGGTCTCGAAAAGTAACAAATCAGATATCAAAACTCATGTACTCTAGGGTAAGTCCAACTCAGCAAACTCATATCCGAAAAGCACCTAGTCCTAGCTTAGATACCTAGCCGCAGGGAAATGAAAGTGGCTGGCTGTGCTTACAAAGCCACAGTGAACAGATATATATAATCTCGAACGAATAAGTATCGGAAATTAAAGGATACGACTATAGAGTGCAAAGGATATCACAAGACATGATCAAATGAATATAAATATAAGGTAAGAAATAAGAAGTCATTCATAGTGTAAGGTAGATGATCTAGGGTAAGGAAAGTCAAATCAAGTCCATTTACCAAGCCCTAAACAAATCACCTATAGTATACCATGGAGTCATGAGGCTCCAAAATTTGTTGATGATAGACGTTTGGAATGCACCCAAACATCAGTCAACCAAATATAATTTATCATAATGTCATAATCATAGATACATAATAATCTAGGATGCATCCATACACCCCTTAACAAATAATAATCTTTCATAATGCGCAGATATTATCATTGAAGGGACGGTGTGAGTAAATCACTCACCCAAACATGAGTCATGACAAAGGTGCATCAATGTCACGGCCATGTTACCTTCAATGGCTAGAAACAAATATGGGCTGGGTCTCTAACTGAAGGGTTTCAAGCAAAGTCAATATCAAAGTTCATTTCAAAGGGATCATAGCAAGGTTCAATTGCCATAGGTTTCAAATACAAAGGTAGCATAGCAGGGTTCAAATAGAATATAAGAACTGGATCATATAAGAGAACCAAGATAATAAGGCTCAAAGCAAATGTAGAAGTCACATAAGTATTAAAAGATAGAGAGGTATATGTCATGAGAACACCTTAACGATAAGGTCAGAATATTGTACCTTGATTCCGAAGCAAGCAATAATCAATAGAAAAACTCACAGGGATATCAAATCACTCTCTTGACTGAACCTAAAGAAATGATAAATTCGAATTACAAACCATTCATTTAAGTTATACTTTCCATTTTTAGTAACTTTCCATTTTTAGTAACTTTCCATTTTTAGTAACTATTCCAAAATTAGTAATATTCATCATTTGAGATTCTATTAAGTATTTTTGAATAGTTTAGGGACTCTTTAACATATCAACCTTACAAGTTTAGGGTTGTAATATGACAACTTTCCATATTTTAGGGTTTAATTACAAAATCAAACAATTTTCAAGGGTAAAAGTGTAAATATCAAAGTTTCAGTTTTTATTCGATTATACCGTCCATTTCGGTCATTTACAAGTCAAACCCTTAATTTATACATATTTTTCATATTTAGCCCTTTTTGTTTTTAGTAATTATTTAAAAATTTCTTTATATTATCCATATTTACATAACATAGTCCTTATAGATTCAAAATATGACAAATTCATACTTTTATACATTAAAATACTAACAAAACCTTCCACTTTTAGAATTTATATTTCAGTCCCTCTATTGTAATTAATTAATTTCTAATTACTTATTATATGTAATTAACCATTTTAATCCAAAATAATATCAATATGACATTTTATACCCCCCAACTTATTTTATACAGATTATAATAAGTATAATAACATGTTTAAAATAGACCTCATAGTTTCAGAAATTACAAATCACCCCCTTATACCTTAAAATCACATTTCGGGCTATGAAAATTATTCAACAATTCCAATATATTTGATGTTTCCCATATCACCCAACAAATTATTACCCCATCATTAGCATTAATTGCACCTGGAAAAAATAGCAAAACCCTAACCCTAATTCATTTTAACCATTTTCTTTCCTTTTTCTTTTTATTTCTAAATTCGGCAAACAAAGGAAAAATCCCCAAATAATTATTCGAATAATCCTTTCTTATTTTGCGCCAACAATTTTTTGAGTCAATTAATATGATATAAAAAACCTTAGAAAAATATAAAATCAATTTTACAAATATTATAAATGCCGATTACATAACTAGCTAAAAATTAGGGTTTCGAACATGTTTTAATTATTTCGACCAAAATAACATGCATGATAATTTTTCTTAAGCATAGAACGAATTAATATGATGAAAAATGAGATACAAAAATACCCTTGATGATCCTTGGTGATTTTTCGAATTATTGACACACGAATTTGTTTTTCGAACCAAATAAATTCCCACGATCGAACCAAGCCTTAAACAATCTTTCCAATATTTTTCCCACGATCCTTGACCTTCAAAACACCTTAGAAAATTCGTGCTAGCTCTGGAAAAATTCTTGTGCCGCCTCTTTTGATTTTAGGGTTTTCGGGAATTATGTTTTTAGGGATTTAACAATTTAAAAATGTATAAAGGATTATAACAAAGTATCTTGGCCGAGTTTTGAGGCTTTCAAAAGAGATTAAATCAGAATTTAAACTTGCCTAATTTATTTTATAATATCCTATGTATTGTTATATATTGTAAAGTATAAAAACATAAATATTAATATTTTCGGCTAAAGTATATATATATCTAAAGATTAATTATTTTTCTTATATAATATAAAGTATTTTAATAATACATAAATTTCATAATTGTCATTTTATATTTTCATATTCTAGAATTAATGAAATTTATGTTTTTTCTATTGCATTAGGGGTTTTTGGTAATTTTTCATCCTGTTGAGATTTTTAGGTTTTACATAAAACAATGTTGGAAGTCTTTATGTTTATTTCGCCTCTTTTTCTTTTGAACATAGCTAACAAAAAGCCACATGAACTCGTTGCTTTTGTACATACACCTTTCATCTCACTTATGGGCTCCAAAACTTTTTTTCACTTAGCTTCTTGTTTGAAACTGCTGAGGTTGGATTTCTAGTATAAAGAGCTGAAGGATGCAGAGAGAAATTTCCTTGCAAGTGGGAATAGGACTAACATTCACAATAGATTCCAAGTTTGTGAAGTCAGCCACTGCACCCTCATCATCATAAGATGAAGTAGTAAAAATACCATCAGAAGAATTTTGATAAATATCCTCAAGTGGAGGTATTTCTGAAATCTTTCTTATTAAGGATTGTTGGTATCAGAAGAAGGATAGTCCCTTGCCTTGAGGACTCGGCCAGTACTAACTGGTGTGCTAAACAGTATTAATAGGTTTGGTTACTGCTAGCTTTAGTGGTGTTGCTTAACAATACTAAAAATGTTAGTACTGCTAGCCTTAGCAGCTCCTTCTTGTATAACCAAGTTCTCAGTTTCTTGTGCAAACTCCTTCCTGAGAGCTTCAGCTTCCTCATTAGCCTCCTTTTCTTGCCTCTTAAGTCTTTCAAGTTCATCCAAAAAGGCTTGTTCTTCCTCTCTTGGAACCTTCTCTCTTGTTCAATCTTTGGGGGGTCTTTTTTGTAAATCAGGAGTGATGGTTATGAAGAATAGAAGACCTTATTGGTAGTACAACTCAGTCTTTGAGCCAGTTCATCATCTTTTTCTAGAATCCCCTCATGCCATCAATAATGTCTTCTGTACCTGCATTATGATTAGCTTCTTGTTGACCTGCATGTATGTTAGCTTGATTCTCTGATCTAATAGGATGATAATTCATAGAATCAGTTATATAAATACAAGATCAAAAGCAAAAAGTTGTCCTTTCCCTGCAACATTTGGTTTGTTCTCTAAAAAGGTGATGTGCAGCGTTTTCTTTAACTCATTTAGGTTTCTAAATTATATTACTCTAAAAGCCTCCTTGCTATGTAGAGAATATCCAACTAAAGAAACCATTCATTCTGATTTTCTAGAAACGTGCCCAGGTGGTCAATGGTATTTCAGATGGTACTGGACCCAAAGATATTATATAACTTATAATTGGTATCTTACCAGTTTAATGGATTATAAGGGTATTAGTATGATGGCCTTGGTCACTAATCCCTATTTAGGAAAATAACAAGACAGTATCTAACGCTTCAGGCCCAAAAGTGTTAGGTAAAAATGAATCTGCAAGCATGTGGTCCTAGCCTAGATCAATAAGGTCCCTGTTCTTTCATTTCGCAACTCCATTGTGTTGTGGAGTTCTCGCACGCTATTTACTATATTCCCTCTTGATCCCTTTTGACCCACATAATTCAGTTACATCCTTGTTTTTAATTCTGTACCATTATAACATCTTAATAGTTTGGACTTTTTATTCAATTGGGTTCTCAACTTGTCTTATAAATTCCTTAAGGATTTCACTAGTTTTCCTTCAGTTCTTAGAAAAACACCCCAACTAAACCTGCTATACTCATCAGTGATACAAACTAGGCAATAGGTCTTATGGTTGTAAGTCCTTACAGATGTAGGTCAAAACAAATACATATTAAAGAAGTTATAAGGAGTGCTAATGAGCCCAAACAACACCTTTACAGATTTGCCTTACAAGGAGGCCTTGTGTTGCTTTCCTTTCTGACAAAGCAACACAAGTTGTGTTCTTTTTGATAAAAATCTTTGAAGCTTACCACATATTACAAGGTTTCCCTTTACATGTTTGTTTATAGTTTTTGTGAAATTACATGACCCAACCTCCTATGCCATGTGTTAGTTTCTCAATTTGTGGACTTTGCAATAAAACAAGCCAATCCTCTGAAGGAACAATAAATAAAAAGTTCTCTATATTGAAATTAACATATTATTTTGTCTGGGGGATTTTAAGTAATACTTGATTTTTCATCAGTGTATACTTAATTAGGAGACAAAACAAGACATTCGAGTCGTAAAGTGAGTAAACAGAACCGTGTTCTTTTTGTCACACATTTGTGATACAGAAAGAGATTGAAAGGCCTGAAGTTCTTTCACAAAGCACTCATCCTCAAAATCTACTTACCAATTTTTATTTTACCCTTTCACAGTGATATAACCTTTACTCACCTCCAAAAAGCATAGGGCACATTAAAGTCTTGAAATTCTGCTAGGTTAGGCCTTGTTTCAGTTACATGTGCTGGAACATCATTATCAAACAATTCTTTATTCTTTAAGGCTCTATGTGGATAATCTTGCAAATCAATAAAAGAGATTTAGATCTCTTAGGAGACCCAAGGCATGTTTGGGCTTGAGTCTGCTAGTGGATCTTTGAAAGTGTACAACGTTTCTCAGGATTGTGGATCCACCATTGTATTTGGAGACATTGTGCCAGTTGTATCTTTGTGGTCTCCAATTACAACCTGCTGAGGGCTTAATAGCAGTTTCCCTTTTTCCCCCAACAGCACTAACTGCATTTACCTTTTTAGTCTAAATTTTTTGTTGTTGAAAATTTTCATGTAAGTGAGAACTTGTTTTTTGGTTTTTTTTTTTTTTAGGAGGGTCATTTTTTTTTTTTTAGTTGAAAAAATAATTAAAATAGGGGCCTTTTATGGCGAAATTAAGGTTTGGTTTCTCTTTTAGGGGTTTGGGTTTGGGGGGGGGGGAGGGGGGGGGAAAACAATTGGAGGAGGGGGAATGTTTGTTTGTAAAAAACATAAAAATAAAAAATAGAACTAAAAAAAAATTTTTTTTTTGGGTGGGGGGGGGTCTTCTTTTCTAAATCTTATTTTTTTTCTAATTGGGGGGGGGGGGGGCTTAAAACAAAGGGGGTATTTTTTTTTTTTTTTTATCAACTTTTGTTTAATTCCCAAATAAAGCATTTAAACGGGTTTACTGTTACGGGGTTGTTTTATATTGTTTTTTACAAAAACTTATTTGGTCTGTTTAAAAACTTTGCATAGGGGGGGGGCAGTTAACATAAACCAATTTTTTTTTTTATATTTTTGTTTTTTATAACCGGCCCTTTGATTATGCTATTTTTTCTTTAGGGGGGGCAGGTTTTACTAATCTGGAATTTTAAATGTTCTAGTTAGTTAATGCTGAAGGAATCAAATTTGGTTTCTGTTTATTTGACTCTTTGGACATTGTTCCAGGTTTGCCTTAGCTCCCTTTGACTAGACTTTTTATTCCCCACCAACCCCCTTCTAACCCAAATTTCGGGAGGGTGTTAAATTTGAAAAAAATTTAAACAAATAGCCTTTTTTTTTCTTTTTAAGACAACGGCCCCCCAATTTTTTTCTTTTTTCTTTTCTATCCAAAAAAAAAATTTTGGGGGGGGGGGGTGGGGACAATTTTTGTTTTTTTCCCCAACCCCCACCAATTTTTTTCCCCTTTCTTTGGGGGGGGGGGATTTTTAATAAATTAATTGGATGACAATATTTTTAAAAATGATTGGGGGGGGGTATTGGCGTAAAAAACCCCCCCCTTTTTGTTTCCCCAAAAACCCCCCCCAAAAAAAAAACATTTTAAAAAAAAAAAAACAAATAAACATTTGCTCTTACAGGGGTTACTAAAAATATAATAACAAAATTAAACACCCCATACCCAAAACATTTTCTTACAACTATAGGTTTTTTGGGGGAAATAGTGTGTGAACTGAAATTCTTAACAGTTTTCCCCTAGGGTTGAGTTTTACTTGTTGGTTAGCAAAAACTAGGTGTTTTCTTGTTTCTTTTGTTGGTATTATAGGGAACACATACTCATCTTCACCTATCTTGATTCATACTCCTCAATTGTTCGGAGCATCAGGGACCAGGGGACCTTAGGTTGACATTCTATATTAGTTTAATTGGAACAAAAAAATGGGTTCAGACACTAATTCAGAAATGGGTTCTGTATAATGTTAGATTCAAAGGTATCAAATTACTTGTTTGGGGAGCTTCAGATTCACCAGGTTGAGTCTGTTTTTGGACCATATGTAATATGTGAGTAATCTAACACAATCTCACCTACTTCAACTTTCTGGTCCAAGAGGGTATATAATTCACATGTCATGGCGTGGGGGGGTAAGCTGCATTCCTTCTGCTGTAAACAAAACCTATCATACAAAGGCATGGTTTTTCTATAACTCACTCTCTTTATTCATTTTTATAAAATAAAAAAAAACAAACTCTTGCAACACTTCATTTTCATCAGGCTACAAAATAACCCCCCCCAAATCATATCTGTGAATCCACCATACCCTAGCCCCAAAACTTATCACTAGCACTATTTTGGGTATTTAGCGTTTTTCCCTAAGATTCTTAAGAAGAGTTATGCCATTTTTCTACTTTAGCCTTTAAATCTTCTTTTTCTTTTTGAGCTTCTTGCTTGCAATTTTCTCTATTGTTTTTGTTAGAACATCTGTTTTTATGCATATACATCTTCATCTTCAAAAATTTTATCTTTTTGTTATACCAAAGTTTGAACTTGTTGATGAGCAACTAAAACTGTGCTTCAACTTTATTATGACCTGAGAATATGACTTTATTTCTTATGCTTGCATCTCTAAGTTGTTCTCTCTGAGCATCCTACAGATCTTTTAGATTAGCATAAGACTCTTTACATTATTTGAAAGGGAAGTTACTCTGTGTCTGAGTCTGAGCTGTTGCAAGCCATTCAAGCATAATCTTCATCCTCTTCTGAATGATTGTCCAACTTACACCTTCTCCATCAATTGTCACATTGCTTTAGTGTCCTACTTCTTTCCAGTTCGGCTCCATCCATTCGGTTCCCGAATTCCATGCATCCCTCATCTGTTGTCTTGATTTCACTTAATTTTCTACACTCTTAGCAAGAATGACCTTACTCTTGTGGCGCAATTGTAGCATTCAACTTGGTTTATCAAAGCAACTGGTTCTTTTGCAATCAAATTGTTGCTTTCTACAGTCTTCTTGTAAAACTGTTTTCATTCTCATTGTTGATCTTGTGCCATTGCCACTTCAAGTCCATTTTCTTCAAGGGTCATATTCTTCTATCTGTTCCAAGTCCTATTGATCCAGTTGAGGGCAATTGATTGATAGCAAGTTTTGAGGTATGATGATGTTTGTTTCATACTGTGAGGTTTTGAACCGAAGGATTGGAACCAACAATAAGCGGTACTAACTTCCATTAGTTTGCTAGTGTTCCTCAGATGAAAAATGCTACATTTTGCGGGTAGAGGATTGATGAGTTGAGGTTTCTTTACATCACTCTCAAAGACTCTTAAATTATTGTACATCATCAAGCTATAGATTGTCCACTCCTGGTTTTGGTCTTCTAATAAGGAAAAGTGTGACCAGGCAGAAGGTAGGAGATCTTAGGAATTTTTGATTTGCATTCCTCAGTGGATACACCTGGCTCCCATGAATTTCTAACTGACTCAGAAGGGACTTGGAACCTGTTCATAGCCTTTGTGAAGTCATTCTGTGTTGGATATAGGAGAATCCTTCAACTGTTGCTTCAAGAATATTCTTTTGCATATTCTTGGATTCGTCATTTCCACCTAATCTAGATTTGATGGCATCCCACATCTCTTTTTGCATAATTAGTGCTTCTTATGAATTTAGCAAGATGATCTTCTGGTAGAGCATAACGCAAGGTTGGTCCTTGCTTTTCTCTATTTTCTCTTGCTACAATTTTTTTGCGTTCTGGGAGGCAAGACTTAATTTGTTGTCTTGTGTATCTGCAGTGATTGATACAGGACCATTCCCATTTTGTATAACCTCCCAGATTGGATAGTCTGTATGGGCCAAATAGTGTTCCATCTTCATAGCCCATATATCATATTCTCCTTTTTTGAGAATAGGCAGCTTGATGGTTGAGATTACAGTCATGAGGGAGTTTGTTGGGTTGGTGTTTGTGGTGATGATGGTGGAGGTGGTGGTGGTGGTGGTGAATTTCATCTTGTGATCCAGACATGTTTAGTTTTTGAAGGTAATGATGGTTTATACTGGATTTGATTTCGTTCTTCTATATTCTGAGTTTCTCACAGGCTCTGATACACTTCGTGAGTCTGTTGAATATGATCTATGCAGCCTATTAAGGATGATAGCCAAGATGTATAAATACAGTTGACTATGTAGAAACACTGATTATGAATACTATGTGTTAATGCGGAATCTTAACACAAGTACTAAGAAAAACAATGAAAAACTAAATAATAATTTCTATTAATCTGCTTTGAGTGATTACAGATTACTAACTATGAGATATGCTTTGTATGAGATGTATATTGAGATCGTCTGTCTAACTATGCCAAGAGGGATCCTTTTATAGACCAAGGATAAACCCTAACAGGCTTACAAAACGCGTACATATCTTTCCTAAAATATCTATACTATCTCTTAAAGGTATAACTATGTTCTACTATCGGTACTAAACTACTGCATCAGTACTTTAAACATTTTGTACTGCCAGTACTAACGATAACTATCAGTACTAACTATTAGTACTGTCGATACTAAGTTAGGAAAATGTAATTCCTAACATAAAACCTCATCCCAACTACTAATAAAGGTTTAGATGATAAAGCTAGATGAACTCATTGATTTAGATTGATTCAGAGAGGTTTGGGTAACCATGTTCTAGATTTAATACGTTTATAAGGTAGAAATCATAAAACAAGACGTACCTTGGCAATTATAAACACAAAAATCGAAAATCAATGAAAGTCTCAAGGTAGCGAGTTGCGAGAGAGGTTTTAGAGAGAAAAGTTTGACTGAGTTTTTGAAAGTTTGACCAATGATAACTCGCTGACACCTTAAATACAATTACAAGATTCACATATTGGCAGTTTTGGTCCCTTGCACTTTCAAAAGTTCCATTACATTGTGGTTTAATGTATTTCAATAAGGTTTCATAATGTTTCAGATTTGGCACACATGGTCCTTGTAATTTCATAAGCCTAGGAAACATTTAGCAAATTGCACATAAGTCCCTATACTCACAAATTATTGACAAATTTGGCCCTTTGAGTTAAAAATAAATTTAACTCCTCTTCAAGATGTAACCCCGTTAAATACAACAACCTTTTATTAATTAATTATTTGATGAATTAAAATGCCCGTTAGATGTCATAAATTTGAAACACACTCTCCCCCTCAAACAATGACCCGTTTTCTATTTAAAGAGCTGTAGTCGTTGATTGAGTGTCAAATTTTGAAAAATTCTAGTCCGATTGATTTTCAAACAACATTTTCCACCGAGTGAAATACAAATAATTTTTTGAAGAATCATAGACGGAAAATTATTTGGATAAAAAGAAGACTTCTCTTCTTTATCAAGAAATAATGCACTGAATCGCTAGATTACATTGAGGGTGCACGGGATATTGAAAGTATTCCTTGCCCGGGAGAACTTAATCACCTCATGTCATGGAACAGTCCGTCTTTTTGGCCACATGCTTTCCTCATTTTGAAAGAGGGTTGAAGTCTGAAATAAATCTGACAAAGCCATAAAGACATGTTTTGAAAAAGTATTTGAACTCTGTTCGAGCTTCATTTAAAAACCCGTTGTTATTTTTGAATGACTTTCTAGGTCCGTAAATGTTATTGATAAACGGAAAAAGAAAGACATGTTTGAAAAACTATTTTTAGAATTTTCTATTTTCTGATATTTCTGGTTTTTTTAGGTTTTGTATTTTTGTATTTTTTTTTGATTTTAGATTATTATACATATTTACATAGGATTATTGAGGACCATCCTTTAACTCCTCTTCTATTTCTGAAGTCGTTTAATGGGTTTTCGAAGAACATACTTTCATTTACAATCGCGTGAGGAAGGTTGGAGTAGAATTGTAGAAATTTCGAAACGCTACGTTGATAACCGCTTTGGTGTAATATGTCGCGAGATGATAAATCCGTTAGTCACGAAGTACAACTCAACTACGCCTTTCTCAACTTGCTCTCGTATAAAATGGTGTCGTATGTCAATGTGCTTGGACCAGGAGTGCTGGACATTATTGCAGCAGAGAGCAATGGCACTGCGATTGTCACAATACAGGGGAATCTTATTGAAGACAAAGCCGTAGTCTGTAAGCTGTGATCTCATCCAAAGTAACCCAAGCACAACATCCAGATATGGTAATGTTATTCAGCCTTTGTAGTTGAGATCGCAGTGCTCTTCTATTTCTTTGATGACCAGCTGACTAATTTATCTCCAAGGAACTGAGCACTTCCGGACGTACTTCTTTGTTTGGCTTGACAACTGCAGTCCGAATATGATAGGCTGTAGTGCCATAAGCGGTTTGTGTTTTGGATACTATATGACCCCAATTCAATGGTTCAATTTGAGATACCAATGACCCGTTTATAGCTTCAAGGTGCTTTTTGGTAGGCGTGCTGATACCTAGAATCACATGCTTACATCGAATACACGGTAGGGTTTGCTAGCAGTGAGAACATTAGGGACTCCGACCATACTACGATTAAGCGTGGAAGTTCTGGTCAATTGGAATCCCTAAGGGGTCCTCGTCTAGTTTAAGTCGATCCACTATGGGTGTATCAACAGGGTCACACGAATCCATCCTAAATTTCTTTAATATTTCAAGAGCAAATTTTGATTGTTTAATAAAAATGCCTCCGGGATTGTGTTGAAAATTGTAATCGTAGTAAGAAAGACATTTATCCTTCTTGACATTGAAATTTTAGAACTCACTCATGGAAAATATGTCACAGCTTTAGGGTCGGTCGAGGCCTTAGCGATTGGCAAATATAATATCATCTACATATATTTGAACAAGAAGAATATGTTTTCCTGTTTTCTGAGTGAATAATGTCGGATCAACTGCACCCTTGGAAAATTTGTTGTCCAGAAGGAATCGTGACAAGGTATCATACCACGCCCGAAGAGCTTGCTTTAAACCGTTCATCCTTCTTTGACGATAAACAGCTATTTGTGTCGGATTTGGTCTAGATCATCGAAACCCTCTGGTTGACTAACATAGACTTCTTCCTTTAACTCGCCATTAAAGAATGCTATCTTGACATCCATTTGATAGATGGTCTTGTTTTTACTGGCGGCATTGGCGATGAAGATTCAAATAGCCTCGATACGTAAAACCGATGCAAATGATTCTCGAATCAATACCCTCCTCTTGTCGATATCCCTTGGCCACCAACCTAGCCTTGTTCTTTAAAACATCACCGTACTCATCAAACTTAACTTTGTAAATCCACTTGAGAGCTATAATTATGACACAGTTGGGTTGAGGTACTAATTCCCATACTTGAAGTCGATCCAAATTCGTGAATCTCATCTTGCATGCTTGAACAGCATTCTTTAGTTATGAGGATTTGAAATTTCTTTTGGGTTAGACTTTTGTCAGTACAGTGGTTATACCAGCAACCACTAAGGCATCAGTTGACAGTTGTTTTCTGGTGTGATACCGGCACCGTTAGGGGGTTACCAATAATATTATCCAGCGGGTGATCTTTGCTCTATTTCCGAGAGGTTGAACCGTGTTTGAGTGGACATAAAGAGATTCTGGCTGAACTAAGTTCCCAATTGATAGATGCTTCAAAACTCTGTTTGGAGCAAATAGTTTATGAAGGGATCATTGTCAACAGGAGCACAAGGATTGTTTTCCCTAAGAGTAGATTCAGCTGCAACGCCTTGATGTAAACTTAGAGATTGTAATGTCGAAGATGACGGTAAATGACTTAGAGAAGGTGCATCTTGATCAATGGTAGTAGATGAAGGTGTACCGGTTGAATTTTTGATAAGTGACTGAAAACTAAACTGGAATCGGCTTGAGCAGGAGAGACGTTCTTTCAACACGTGTAGGTTCCAAGTTTCATTAGAACATTGTTTCGGAATAAAAATCTCCAGTTCTCATTTGTTATGGGTACAGAAGTGCTGCAGGAAACCGAATTTGGTCACGAAGCCTGAACGTACTGTCCAGGTTAGAAAATTGTAGGAGCGGTCCCTGTTACTTGTGTTGCACAGGGCCATCTTGCTCAAGTTAGCTCTCGGAATTGAAAGTGAATGTTTCATAATTCGTCGGGGTTCTTTTGTTGTAGATTCTAATAGCCTTTCATTGCTGGTGCATATCATACGATAACAAATATTTCCATTATTAGCTATTGGTGTAATTTTCCAAGATCTTCGCTTATTCTTTTGCTAGGGTAACAAAGTGCACAAAGACTCTGAAAAAGGTTAAGATCCGGCTTTTATCATGCACCATCTCATAGGGCGTTTTGTTGTGACAGAGTGTGTATTATGGGATCATTTTGGTGTAAAAAGCAGTAGCAACCGCTTCTGCCCTTAGAAACATCAGAGCCTTGAAAATATCAGCATTGTCATATCAGCTTCACAGAGTACGGTTCCGTCTTTCGACAAACGGCGTTATGCTAAGAGTCCTCAGGTACTGATTTTTGGTGTAAATATAACTAACGCGTTCATAATATTAGTTAAGTCTTTTATGGACATATTTTAATGTTGCCATTATCGGTAGGATGTATATAACAGTTTTTGTTACGACCGTATTGTATTTGCTTCAAAAAAAAAATTTGTATGACAACCTCTGGGTTCTCATCTTTCGATCTTAAAAACTTAACCCAAGTAAACCTTAAATAATCATCAATAATAACTAAGATGTATTTCTTCTCATTAATTGTTTGCACTCGCATTGGTCCACATAAGTCCATATGAAGGGTATGAAGAACTTCCAAGTTGGTGTTTTTTTCGTTTTGGGTTTGTGAGTGTGCTTTTTGCTCTTTCCTAGTTGGACTTGCTGGAGCAAAGTTGTCTTTCTCAAAAAACCCTTTTCAAAAAATCTAGGTAAACCTCTGACTATGTCCTTTCTTGCAAGGTCATTAAATGGTTTACGAAGTTAAAGTGGTTTAAACGTCGATGCCATAACCATGATTTGTTCTTGGAGGCTTTGGACAACAAGCAAATTGAGGAGGACTTCATTATGTCTTCGACCGAGATAGTGTACAAATTAGAGCCACGAGAGCCTTTAATTAATTCAACACCATTGTATCCGAACCCAAAACATGAATGCTTTCTGAATGCAACTTCCAGATCAAAATCAAAAAATTGTCCGATAGAAAATAAATTATGTCCTTGTCCTTCCACATAGTATACCCTGGAGATCACACTTGTCACCAATAGAGTAATCTCCAATTAATCCCATGATGCACCAAAAAGTGGTCATTCTCCGAATCTAATCTGTCCCGATGAACTTTTTCACGAAATTCTGAGCCAGTGAGCGATCCCCCGTCATATGTTTTGAACAGCCTGAGTCCAAATACCAAAGGACGATCTGTACGACCTGCATATGAAAACAAACGAAGATGGAGAGTTTGGAAAGTTAGATCCTCAATTTTGGTTGGGTTCCTGCTGGTTAGCACAAGTAATGGCATGATTCTCGGTTTGCTTAGCAGCTTATCTACTTTGGTTTTGATGAGCCTAATTAAAGGGCATTGTTTTCCTAAAGTGGAAATTATTCTTCCCGTGTGGTTCTCCATTGATGCCCAACACTGGGAAGCACTTTCTTTGGCTTTCCACACTTTGTTCTACTTGGCTTAGGTTTCCAAATTGTTAACTTTGCGCTACAACATTAGAAAATAGAGGGGGATGCTTCATAGAGTGCAATAATCAACCACACCATATCATGATTTGCAATAATTAAAGCATTTGTTACTTGTTTGGCAAACAAAATGAAGAATTCGAATTAATTATTGTACGCTTAGAGGATAATGCCTCATAATTCAACAACGATTTGAGGTTTTCAAACATAGACCTTATGGTCTAGTGTTGTATTCTACGTTCTTCTTTGTTGGACACTTTTAGCCGGCGAGGATCTATTTTTCTTGTATTGCTCGTGGGCTGTGATCCACTAGATTAGTGCAATTGTTTTACTCTGTAGGAGGATTGGAAGCATAGGGACATTGTCTTCTGAATGTTTTGTTGCTCTACATGTTTGTGTGTGTTATTATTTGACGTTACACATTGATCCTCAAAAGTAACTTGTTGAGAATCTTTTAAGCTCATCTAGGATCAGTTTTATAGATAATATTGATATCACGCAGCGGAAATAATAAGAAAGTAATATTATTAAACAAGGTTTTATTATTCAAAACATTACCTTACTACCCCAAACACTATAATTTGGGATTACTAAATAATAAACTAACTATTTTGTGGGACATGTTGTGTAACCCCTAAACCCAATCTAACTAACTCGTTTTATCTTTGTTGAAACACACACCCCATTTATAGATGACTATCTTTGGAGAGCTCTTATGTTTCTGGATGTGACTAAACCTTTGTCTCATGATCTCATTTTTATAGGGCAGCGATAAGACTTTCAAAGAAAGCTAATTCCAGTCAAAATTATATTAAATACTTAGATCAATGTAATTAATATGGTTGACTTAAATAATTAGGAAATAAAAATCCAACATTAATTTCCAGTGCAATTAATCTTCCAATCAGCATTAATCGCTGTTTGAACTGCATTAAATGAGAAGATAACTACTGTTTGGATTCATGTCTTTCTTGAATCCCATAATGCTGATTTTGTCCTTTCTTGTTTCATTCTTTTATTATTTTGTCTCATCTAATCTGTAAATCCCAACGAATCTTCCCTTTGATGATGACCAAAACAAACAAATTTCTTGCATGGAACTTCCCCTGGAGTGGGTAATGGATCTCCCTAAATGAAAACAATCGTCCTTTGTAAACTGTTTCCTTAACTTAAGATCTTTCCCATAAGTTATCAATCTCCATCCATGCCACCAAGGATCTATAAGTTGCTAAATCATATAATCATCCTTCCCAGTTTTGTTTATCCAATAGGGACTATAAGTAACTTTGATTCTTTACAACTTCAAATCATATATATCAAAACTTTTAATCCAAGACTTTCCACTGACTCAACTTTACACCATCAAGTCAACACAAATTAATGAACTCAAGCAGTAGAAATTTTAATACATAGCAATTATTAATAATGATAGCAGTAGTACTGTCCTTACTCTGAACTGTGCATTGGACATCATCAATATTTGCTAGGCTTTTTTGTGTGATTACTGATGAAGGAAAATCTGAGTTATAACGAATTCGATGTAGAAGTTGATTTATCCTAAAAACTTGTTGTGCTTATGTTTGTTTTATCCGTGACTCCTACTTATACTGAACAAGAAGTTAAGTAGACCGCAACCTCCTGAAAGATATCCTCAACTAGATGTGACACTAAGCACTACAGTAACCTCCTTTAAGTGATGGCCAATGTGCGCATTGGCATCATAAGAAAAATCACACATTGCTAGATTCTTCAAGTTTCGTCAAAACCATTTAAAATGAACAGTTATCTTTAAAAGTGGTGAACACCCCAATTTAAGATAGGAAAAAACACGCAACCTGTGAAACTTAACTACAAACATCAATAAGTGATAATCAATCGTCTTCCGTATTCACATCTTCAATAAATCTAAAAAAGAAAATTCTATCTTATTCTCTTATGAACTACGACATCTAATCAAACCTTGTGATCCTAGATCAAGAGCACCCGAGGCTTGATACCACATGCTTGAGATCTTTTTAAGCATCGAGGATTAGTTTTTAGATAATACTTGAATCACGCAGTAGAATAATAAGAAAGTATATTATCAAACAAGGTTTTATTATTGAAAAATTCCCACCTTTACCCCAAATACTATAATTTGGGATACTAACTAATTAAACTAACTATTTTGTGGGACGTGTAAACCATCAAACAACACACTTTATATCTATGATGCACCACACACCCCTTTACTAGACGACTCTCATTTGGAGAGCTTTATGTTTTTGGATTGTACTAAAACTATGTCTATGATGCTCTTTATATTGGGAGAGTTTCAAGCCTTGACAAGAAAGCTTAATTCCAGTCAACCAATTATTTTAAATACTTAGTCAATGTATTTATATGGTTGACTAAATTATTAGGAAACTAAACAGAACTTAATCTTCAGTTGTTAATTAATCTTCATCAGTTTAATCGATGTTTGATTGCATTAAATGAGAAGATAAACTACTGTTTGACTTCAAGTCTTCTAGCATACGCATAATGCTGATTAGTCCTTCTTGTTTCATTCTTTTATTCTTTTTTCTCATCAAATCTGTAAATCCCAACATAACTTGCTTTTTCTTATTTAAAGGGGTATAGGCATGCTTTTTATCTTTTTGATTGAAGTCTTTAGGACAAGTGCCAATCGCATATTCTAATAGTTCCTGAGAGTGTTTAGTATAAAGGCAAGCAGATGCAAGTGATTTGTCTAATGGTCTTTCAACCTTAGCTTCCTCTACTATCTCGCGGAGGGTTTTAACACTTTCCTTAAGATGCTTGAGATAATCTAGATAAACTTCCCTATTGTTCCTAATGTTAGGGGGAATCGGTTCAACATCTATAGCATACCTATCGGGCGCAAGAACTCTTGGTTTAACAGAATCTATGGTGTTGCATTTCAGATTTTCATGTATTTGGGCTTTCAGATTCTCATTTTCAGTGGTTAAGGCAGTTGTTTGTTCTATATGCTTAGCACGTGTGATCTTAATAGAATCATATAATTCCTTGTAATGCTGCTTAACTTTTGCATTTTCTGCCCTAAAAAGCTTATTTTGTTCTTGAAGGGTGGTAACTTTTTCAGTTAATTAGATGATCTGAAAATCTAAAGCCCTGAAATCAAGAGTACGGTCTGCTTCACTACGGGTCTCTTTCAATTGAGAGATTTGCATTCTCAATTTTTTGATGGCGTTGTCCTTTCCTTGAATGGAAGCTTTCATTTTTTTATTACAAAGACTGAGTCAAAATCAGGAGTATCTCGAGCGGGTGGAGATGGGTTGTTTCCAAAACTTTCTTTAAGGTTTTGATACTTTAACTGTAAATTTAAGTGATTAACCTCAAGATTGGAAAAACATTTTACTAATTCAGTATGATCATCTTTTTGAACCTTATCTCGTAATTTAGAAAGCTCTACTTTAAGTTCCAGACAACGTGTTTGAACAATGGTGTGGGCTTCATGCATTTCAGTAAATCTAGATACAGTAAGCTCAGAATTCGTTGCAATATAAAACACTTCTTTGGACAAGCAATCAACAATTAAATTATCATTTGCAATAAGAAGATTTTTCCGCTCAATCTCATCATGCTTCCTATTTACAACATTTTGGTCAACTTCAGCTTCCAACTCTTCAAAAATGTCTTTCATTTCTTTAATTTCTTTAGTTAAAGCCTTTTGAATTCCCTTAAAATGTTCTTTAAGTGTTTTGAAAAATGGAATGACCTCGGTGAGGTAACATTCCTTGGTTTGTTCAAAACCCCTTTCCCCTTCAGTGAGCCCCGTTGGTGTAATTCTCTATTTAAAGGGTTTGTCAAATTCCGAAAAAAAGTTGTTATAAGTTGCAAAATTAATTAATTTTCACTTGACTTTTTGTTGAAGCACCTAGGACAAGCGTTGCTGGTGTTTTGGAGGGTACACCGTCATGTTTGATTGGTCTTGAGGCTAGTGTCTGGATCTGCTTTTTGAGAGCTTCGGCTTTCATCTTGATAGATCTTTAGTCCAAATATTTGCTTCAGGGATCTCATTGAATCGGGTGTGTACAAAACATACCTGGATAAATTCGTATTTGTCTTTCTTGACGATATTCTATATACTCGAAGAAAAAAGCAAGAGCATGCAGTGACACCTCAAGTTAATCCTTGGCTTTTGACTTAAGAAGGAACAGTTGTATGCCAAATTCTTCTAACATGCGAATTCTGGATCCTAAAAGTACAGTTCCATTGGTCACGTGTCGACTAGTCAGGGTATTCATGTGATCTGCCAAAATTGATCCGTCAATGATTGGGCATTATCTGACTAGTCTGCAACGGAGATTCGTCAATTTTGGGCTTAGCAGGCTTACTACGAAGATCCTTAAAGGATTCTACAAAGATCGCCAATCCAATGGACCAAAGCTGATCTGAAGAAGATCAGTTTAGAATGGATTAGTGACAAGGCTGATAGAAAGAAGCAAACTTTTCAATTGATAAAGCAAAAGTTGTGTAGTGCACCGATTCTAGCGTTACCCGAAGGAAATGAAGACTTTATTGCTTACTGTGATGCTTCAATCAAAGGGTAGGCGCAGTAGTGCTTACTGCAAGAGAAAAGGTTTGCTTATGCATCCCCCACAATGACAACTAAAAGATTCATGAGAAAAATTACACCACTCATGATCTGGAGTTAGGCGCAGTAGTGTTCGCTCTAAAGATCTGGAGGCATTATCTGTACGGGACAAAATGTACAGTGTTCACTGACCACAAAAGTTTGCAACACATCCTCGATCAGAAGGAATTAAACATGAGGCAGCGCCGTTGGTTGGAACTGCTTAGTGATTATGATTGTGAAATCCCTATCAACTAGGAAAACGCAAATGTAGTGGCCGAATGCGTTGAGCTAAAGGAACGAGTTTTAAAGCCATTACGGGTTTCTGGCCTTTGTTATGTCTATTGGTTTTGGATCTCCCAAGCGGAGTTTAGAGGCTAAGATTGAGGCAAGAAACCAGTGTAAAACCTTAAGTTCTTGAAGACGTAGGCGGTATGTTTGATTGAGTATGCGAATGACCAGAAAAGCCCAGGATGGAGAAATTGGAACACGTGCGGACGGGACATTGTGTCTAAAACACACGAAGTTGGTTGCCGTGCTACGTGATCTACGGACTCTGATTTCGATGAGTCCACAAGTCGAAGTATTTCTGGTTCACCGGGGTCCGATAAAATGTACCAGGACAGGAAGCAATGTACTGGCTGGCCTAACATGAAAGCTGACATTGCACCTTATGTTAGCAAGTGTTTGAAGTGTTTAGAGTCAAAGCTGAAACACCCAAAAATCCATCTGGCTGACTGGTACAACCAAGCCCTCTCAATGGAAATGGGGGAAAATAGCATATGGACTTTGTCACAAACTCCAAGGAACGCAAAGTGGAAACGACACCATATGGGTAATTGTAGACCGACTCACTAAGTCTGCACACTTTTTACCAATGAGGGAAACTGACCCTATGGACAAACTAGCAAAACTGTACTTGAAAGAAGTGGTCACAAGGCATGGGATACCAGTCTCGATCATTTGTGATCGTGACCCCCGGTTTACGTCCAATTTCTGGAGGTCATTTCAGAAAGCTATGGGTACTCGGCTGGATATGAGTACGGCATACCATCCGGAGACTGATGGACAAAGTGAAAGAACCATACAAACTCTTGAAGATATGTTACGCGCTTGTGTGATAGACTTTGGGAATGGTTGGGAAGGACACTTACCGCTGATTGAATTCTCGTACAACAATAGCTACCATGCTAGTATTAAAGCTGCCCCATTCGAGGCACTTTATGGCCGAAAGTGTCGGTCACCTGTGTGTTGGGCTGAGGTCGGAGATGCTCGGCTCACCGGTCCAGAACTTGTTCATGAAACAACCGAGAAGATTGTCCAAATTAAGCAGAGAATGCAAGCTGCTCGTGATCGCCAAAAGAGTTACGCCGATGTGAGGCGTAAGCCTTTAGAGTTTCAGGTTGGTGATCGAGTTATGTTAAAGGTATCACCTTGGAAAGGGGTCGTACGTTTTGGAAAACGGGGAAAGTTGAACCCGAGGTATATCGGACCTTTCAAGGTGTTAGCCAAAGTGGGAACCGTTGCTTATAGACTCGAACTACCTCAACAGTTAAGCAGGGTTCATAGCACATTTCATGTATCCAATCTAAAGAAGTGTTTATCTGACGAGCCATTGGCGGTTCCGTTAGATGAAATACACATTGATGATAAACTCCACTTTGTTGAAGAACCAGTGGAAATCTTGGAGCGTGAGATCAAGAAGCTAAGGCGAAGTCGTATTCCCATCATCAAAGTTCGATGGAACTCCAAGAGAGGTCCTGAGTTCACATGGGAACGCGAAGATCAGTTCCGGGAAAAGTATCCGCACCTCTTCACAAAAACCGCACCCTCGAAAAATGTTGCATCTTGAGCCTTGGGACAAGGCTCTCCTAACGGGTGGAGACTGTAACATTTCTCATTTTCAGGTTATTTACAACTTTAATAAATTCCATTATTTATTTTTAGAGTTTTACGCGTTCGCTTTTAATTATTATCGTATAGTTAAATCGCGTAAACTAAAAATCAACGTTCAATGTAAACGGACACCAAACAAATTAAAGTTTACATCAAGCAAGTCTTGTGTTATATGATAATTAGGGAGTATATATTTATAACTTTTCATAATTTATTTTTGGTTTGTGTATGGGTAAAGGTTTACGTTTCGCATTAATTTCTTTCGGTTCTACCCGGGAAGCACCTTTACCTATACTACATTATAACAATTACCCTACGTTTATACCCATACTCAAAAAATTTATTATTTTTCTCTCATTATTACCATCAAAAAACCGGATATACGCTTTTATATCTTGAATTAAATGAATGAAATCCTATTTAAGACTTTCTACATATCTTGTAAATCTTACCTAAAGTGTACCTTGGACCATAAATCTATTTAGTAATTGTCAATCCTTGGTGGTCCCTTGACACTCTTTTTGCCGAACCCTCACTCTAGGGATAGGAGGAGAGGTCTCTTACACTTGTCACTCCAATACCATTGAAGATACCTATGGTATTCATTTATAGTACTTCATGGTTTTCATTCCTATATAAAGCAAGCACTTGTCCACCATTATCCTCTTACTATTTACATAGAAATAATCTAACAAGATACTCCTTATTTGGAGCCCTAAACCCACGGCAACCTTATCTTTTAAGGGTTTCAATTTATTGTTTGAACCAAGGTATTCCAAGCATTCATGTGATCATCCTAGACTACATAAGGACTACTCAGGTGTTGGGAAGTAAAAAGTTTACTGTTCTTAGGGGTATAAATATTGTATTAAATATATATTTTGATAATTTTCTTAATAACGAACCCATGGACATAAAGAACTCGATAAAAATCGGGAAATTATAAAAACTATTTACGTAAGTTTTCAAGTTATATATATTAACTTTATAAAAATATTTTTTAAACTGTTAAGAATAGTAAAAGCTACTGTTCATCAGTGGTTAATTTTTATAAATTTAATTTTTTGAATTAAATTTTCTTAATTCTAATCCAAGGACTTAAGGATCTCGAGAGAAAACGAAACTATAACATAGAATTATGATTTATTAAGCTACAAATAATAGTTTTATAAAAATAGTTTTTATAAATTGTGATGAACGTAAAAGTTTATGTTCATCAGTGGGGTTTTTAAACTTTTATAAATATGATATTTTGATAAATCATTTTAATTACGAGACGTGGACATAAGAAACGTATAAAACGGTTCAAGTCGAAACGATAATGATATGTAAGTTTTAAAACTCTGCGCACATTACTTTATATTTTTCTATAATTTTTTTATAAAAACAATTTATTTAATTAATAAAATATCTATTATTACATATCTACATTTTTACAATCGATGCATAGTAAATAAAAATAATATTTTCCTTTTACGAGTACAAATACTATACGCTTTAATTTAACAAAGTACGGACGTTAAGTATTGTTTTAAATTTTTATTAATTAATAAAAAATATTAGGTTTGGTGGTTGTAGCTATTCAATATGGTGATGTTTTATTTACACTGAAATAATTTATTCTCTACGGCCTATAATTAAACTAGTTGCATTCAAATTGCCGAGGCGATTCACTCATTTGATTTAGATAATCAAATCATTCACTTACGGTGAGTTCATAGCCCCGCTTTTATACAATTACATTGTTTTACAACTTTGGGGTAAGAAACTTGGCATTGTTTTACATTTGGACGCAAGTACTTCTTTTTAACATATTACGAGTTGCCTCTAAGCAGCTATAACCCATATTGCACACCCATCATGAAACCTGTCAAATTGCTAGGTTAGCGAGCGCCGAATGTTATGAATAGATCTATTTGGGATTGACATCCCCGTTCGGGTAATGGTAGCGTCTCAAGTTTTAGGGGGGACCGGAAACATGAACGTTATACATTTCGGTAAATCCAATTTGGATGTTGCAGGGTTGAACATCTACATGGGACATTTAGTGCATTATAATTGCATTACATATATGTCGAGGATTCGGTGTCTTGAAACTTAGTGCACTCGTAAATTACTTTTGAGATATTGTATGTGTTACATGTCTTGCACTTGGAAATCTTGCGGTCCTACTTTATACATTACTTAAACCTGTGAATTCACCAACTTTATGTTGATGTTTTAAAGCATGTTTTTCTCAGGTCAATAAGGTACGACGAAACAAGGATACATTGGTAGGTCATCATTTTGAGTCATTACTTTAATGATTTGGATGCATTACATTTTGGGGATATTGTTATGTTCTTAAAAATCTTTACTTTTCATGGATGAACTATTTAGCTTCGGATATTGTTAACAACAAGTCTATTTAATCCATGTATCCAATTGTATAAACATCATATTGTGGTGTTCTCTTATCTCGTGCTGTTGATCTATGATGTAACATTCCTCAACCCATATTTCCGCTGCGACCCATTTTGGGGGTGTTACAACAGGTAACAAGGATCAACTGGAGGATTTTGAAGAATTCAATGGGGGATCTGTTACCTTTGGAGGTAGCAAAGGCTACATATCTGGTAAAGGAAAAATAAGAGTTGGTAATTTAGATTTTGATAGTGTGTCTTTTGTAAAAGAATTAGGGCATTTTAACATTTTTCTCAATATCTACAAAAACTGTGAAAGCTGCACAGGTTTCTTTTTACTGAAAACTGATATGTCTTGTGTGTCTTCTGACTTTATGATGCCTGGATGAAAAATCCAGATACTTTTAAAAGCCTAGACACTACAATATGTACTGTTTTGATATGAAGACACCATCATCCTGCAAAGGTTTTGCCTGTTTGATTGCTAAAGCCACATCTGATTGAATCTAAATTGTGGAATTACGAAGGTTAGGTAAATATCAATTTTACAAAACCTAACAAACTTGTGAAGGGAAACCTTGTAAGAGGTTCTACGCTTCCAAGGTTTTCCAAAAATGACCACACTTGTGTTGCTGCCATAAAGGTTAAACAACACAGGGACCCCTGCTAAGGCCAAGTTAGAAAGATTAATCACTGAGCCATTACCACACCTTATGAATAGGATCTTTTTGGTCCTATTCTGTAGTAAAGCATAATCATGCAAGTGATTGCCTTGGTATTACTGTTGATTGGACCAGATTCTAGTTGGGTACGCTTATTCTTTTTGGCCTCTAAGGATGATGCTAGTGGGCATTCTTTAATATTCATTAGGCAGATTAAAAACGCTTAGTTTTAGGGTTATAAATCATTAGATCAGTTAATGGCACTGAATTTAAGATAGAGATATGTTGAATTTTGGGGAACAAGGAATAAACAAGAGTATAGCCTGCCGGAACTCCACAACTGATGGAGTTGCTGAAAGAATTGGATAAGGACCCATAATTGAGGTCTGCTAGAACTATGCTACAAGTTTCATCTCTTACCAACACCTTTCTTGGGCAGATGACAGTAGTACTGCTTGCAATATTTTCATATAGGGTAAGAGTGATTAAACCTCAAAACAAAACTCCATATGGAGCTTTTATTTCGGCTCCAACATAACAATTATTAGCTCCATAAGGAACCTTTTGGGTGTCATGTTTTACATTTTAGATACTTCTTAGCGGGCTTGGCAAGTTTGATGGTAAATCATGATAAAAGGATTCTTTGGTTGGTGTTACTCACTAAATAGCAAAGCTTTTAGGGTTAATTAATTTAGTAACCAAAAGAGTAAAAGTAAATCTGCATGTTAATTTTCTTGAAGATAAACCTAATGTCAAAGGAGTAGGGTATAGATGGATGTTTGATATTGACTATCTTACTGATTCTATGAACTATATACCTGTCTCTTTGGAGAATCAAGCTAACCCACATGCAGGTACTTCAGAGGTAACTAACAATGCAGGTACTTCACAAACAACAAATTCAAAGCTTCATGTGGAAAAAGTGAAGGAAGTAGAGCTTATTGTTGTGCCTTCAGCTGTAAGTTTACTCGAAGAAAAAAGTTGAATCAAGGACATCTTCCACAAATTTAAAGAAAGAGGAGACCTTGACAGAACCTCAAAAAGAGAAGAAGGATTCCTCTACTGACACATTAGAAGATAATCCTAAGATTCAAGCTTTCAGAAGAGAGTTAGAAAGAAAGAAATTGCCCTAAAGAGCGTTTAGGGACGTACTGAAAATAACTCTAACACAGTACTCCTTTCAGTAATACTCGGTAGTCAAACAATTAATACTGGTATGCTTATCTTGGATGATTTACTATGCCAGAGCTTGACTCTTTCACAAGACATGTGACACGGAATTTTTGATGAGGCTTCTTATGATGAGGAGGGTGTGATAATGACTTCAACAATTTTACCAACAAGAAATTGAAAGTCAGTCCTACTCCCTTACAATCAGGATTCATTAATATTCACCCACAAAATGTTCAAATACTTGGTGATCTAGTCAGTGTGCAAAACTGAATGTTAAATCCCGTATTTAAGGTCAACTACTATTTCTAATATCATAATTAATTTATAATTCTTTAACAAAGTGACTGTTTATTACCCATTTAGACAGTTTATTGAAATCGTCGTTTTTAAATTAATTACGAGGGCTATGCTTTAAAACATTTATCTGGTCTTGAACCGTACGGTAAATTAAACTTTTCAGAAAAGTATTTCATTTAATTAGATTTATTTTTTCATATTGTTCTTTTACCTCGTATGTTTTTGCCCTTTAACTCTCGTTTTATTTTACGTTAATACCCGTTAGCCTCAAAACTACCTACCTATCTTAAAAATTATACACTAAACATTAAAGTTTATAAAAATTTAAACTCAAAATCCTTCACAACCACCTCTTGGTGGCGTGGAATTATGAGGATGAAAGTCAAGACACTTGTCTTGATTTTCATTCTAGCCATTGAATGGCAATCTTTGATTACAAAACCCAAGACATCCTCTTCACTTCTCCTTTGTGTACCTAAAATACTTCACACACTTTGTTTTCTTCCTCCCTAGCGGCACAACCATCACCCAAAAAACTATTTCTACAAAATTTCAAGAATCAAAAATTTACTACACCAATTAAGAAGATACCTTAAGTATAACCCTATATTTTGAAGATGAATTAAAGAAGTTGAAAGAAGGTTTTTACACACATTAGGGGCTGAATTAATTCAATTTTTCATAGAGTTATTGCATGAAGAAATGATGATGTTCTAGAGTTATTGGGTTAAGATTCAAGACTTGGTGTAAAGGAGTCACATTGTTTTGGGTGATAATCACCACTTACATCATTTTGTGGGTATAAATCTTTTACTTATTTTTTATTATTTCTTGTATTTTTCTTTGTATTTTTATCATAAATGTATAATGTAAACTGATGAAGTGATGATCAAAAGTTTATTGGGCTTTAGTGGTGTCTAGAATTAGGAGTGGAAAATGGTAATTAAACCTAACTTAAAAACATGGTGGAAATCACTAGAAAAATTAGGGCAGAAGTAAACAGAAAGTTTGACATTTTTGAGTACGATAAATAACTGATTTGACTTATCTAAGTTGTGGAAAAATTGTTTTGGTGAGCTAGTAGCAATTGAATAACTCTTTGAATGTTAAAAATTAGAGCGAGATACATCATTTTACCAAAGATACCTAATCTGACTTGCTGTCTTGATTGATAAAAAGTAATACATACGAATTTGAGTTGATAAAAAACTAAAAAAAATAGATGAATTGTGACTAATACATCATGAAGAAATTGAATCTAAGTGGATGGTTTCTCAGATCCATTTATGGTTTTCAAATGGCGTCCAAAAATGGTAAAAGTGAGTTTTCAGCCAAAAGATAAAAATTGACTTTTGTATAAAGAAATGACTTTAAGTATATGTCCATTCAAAATTAAGTATAGAAATAACTTATAATCTATAATGTACACTTAAATATGAAATTAGAAATGTAAATATTATAAGTATATTATTTATGGTTAAAGAGATACAACTATTTTTATAAACATAAACCTATATAAAACTTTTACGTTCTTTATCCTTACTAAAAGGTTTGTAAAGCGTTTTTGCGACGAAAACCCGAGGTGGTAGGACCCACTTTTGGGAGTTTTTATATATATTGAACCTACTGACCTTAAACTTATATCGACCTCGAAAACCTGAAAAATTATAACAAGTTTATCACATAAACTTAAATATGCCATAAGATTTAAAGGGCAAACTAGACCCAAATACAATTATTATATTTATAGTCCTATTGGGCTTCTTAGCATTGGGCCCATACCAACTTGGCTAATATTTGGATAAGCGCCTGGTCATGGACCATTAAATAGACCAAAGGACTTATTTGGCTTATATTTGGGCCTATTGGGCTTTTTGGTCCAAATTAGGTTAAAAATAGTAAAATATAAGCAATTACATTAAAAACTGTAGATGTTCATTTGCCTATAAGACCAGGTCACAAGTCAATTTGGGATTAAAAAGGACTTGGGGAAGTCCTAGTGGAATGCCATGCTTATCTCGGAAACACAACTCATGGACACATGTTTAATTTTTACGTATTGTTATTTTCTACGTATTAAATCGCGTCACGTATTTTAGGAGGTGCTTAGGAGTACTTCCCGCTCATTCAAGACTCATAATACTTCTGATCTAATTGTTCCTAAGGTGAGTTCATAGCCTCGCTTTTCAAGTATTTTTCTTAAACCCCGCGAGGGAGATGCATGCTAGTTTTTATAAAACGAACACAAGTAGTTTTCTTCTTGTATGCTTGGACCCGTATGTGAATATATGTTGTTGCTTGAGTAGCTTTCGTCATAAGACCCCAATCGTGAGCCGTCAACTACCTATGATGGGTAGCCGCTCATACAATTAATAGCGCTATGGGCTTGACAACCCGGTTCGGTTTTTGGGAGTTTGAATCCGGGAAAGTGAGCACTCCCAATGTACGGACATATTGTATGGAGATGTAAGTAGGTATCTGACGAAAATACCTAGCCTGGGGGCATTCATTGTATTATTAATTGATTATGGATTTCGTCAATGGGATCGGTGTCGCGAGCTCAATGCAACTGTTGTTTATTAGCTTGTCTGATCAACAAGTCTATATGATGCATATGATTATTATTATGCTTGTGTTCAACTCTTTTATCAATTATCAAACCTATGAATTCACTCAACCTCGTGTTGACTTTTTAGCATGTTTCATCTCAGGTAATTGAAGTACGAAGGCTTGGAGGCACTGATGAGGAGGATTTGCGCTAAACTTTTGTCCACCATTTAAAAACCCATTCCCCATTAAAAACTTGTTTTAGTTTGGTTAAATCAAACTTATTTTATGTATGGTGATGATCTTTTGGGACTACGCTTTTGAACTCTGATAAATATGCAATGGAATGGTTGGTTGTTTTAAAACGTCTCATTGAGTCGTTCTTTATCTCTTATGACTATTGTACTATTATTTAACACCCAAATTGTTGTTTCCGCTGCGTGTAAATTTGGGGGTGTTAAACTTTGTCTATGAAGAAAAAGCTTAAGAAGGCACATAAACAGAAATCATCTTCTTTCAAACAGGGGAGGAAGAAAGTCTCTGATGGAAGTACTGGTTTGAATGAAGTTGATGTTAATTCAGGTGATTCTCAAATGATGGATGTTGATAATACTATTTCTGCTGAAGTTCATGAAGGTACTGCACAAGTTCATGAAGGTACTGCACAAGTAAATGAAGGTACTGCTTAAGTAAATGAAGGTACTGCTGAGGTAAATGAAAGTACTGCTAGAGCAAATCTAAGTACTGAACCTTCAATGAAAGAAGTGGAAGATGAAGCTGGTCCTTCAACCTTTCAAGATGAGTCTGATGAGTTCATTCAAGATGATACCTTGATTGCTGATCTCTTGGTTAATATCTCAAAGAACAGAAGAGGAGCAGGAATTACCATTCCTGGTAATATTCCTGAGCAAGAAAGACCTGAATCACCAACTCTAATTCTTGATCCAAAAGATAAAGGTAAGGGTATAATGAAGGAAGAACCCAAAAAGAAGAAGCTTACTCTTCAACAATTAAGAGCTGCTGAAACTGCAAATGATGAAGAACTAACTCACGAGCATCGATTGGAAGGAAGGAGTCCATCAACGGCTATCGTAACTCTCCTCAGTGATTTATTGACTTAAATAGAGAGGTGTATAAGCTGAGAGATAGACAGGAGCGTGGCGAGGATGATAGTAGAGGTTAGTGATATTGAGGCGACTAAACAAGCCATTGCCATTTTAACTCACCCTAGAGTGACTGCTTTGGAGGAGCAAGTGCAGACCCAAGCAGACACTCTTTCATGAATCCAGGTCGAGGAACAGCAGTTTCAGACTTATAGTGGCTGAGAAGCACAATCGGTGAGGGTACCTTGAGTGCAGTACATGCAATTGGATGGAAGACGCCGCCACGTGTTGGAGAAGGACTGCCAGACCCGCCCCGGATAGCAGTAGTCCTTTTTCATCCTCATAACATTGTTGTCCTAGGATCTTTTGGATAGAAACACTAAACTGCAGTTCGCTAGTTAGTTGACCCTGGCTGTCCAGTTAATTTTGTTCTCTATTATAACACCCGGTGATTCTATTCGACCTTAGTTGGATACTCCTAGTAGCTTAGTATTACATAGTAGTCTTCTTATTTGATCATTAGATACTAGAACCCGGCCTGTCGTTAGGTTTGACATATTACTAGTGATTGTAAAGACCTAAGTCCATTATTAGGTCGACTTTTGTAAACACTACAGCATGTAACTAATATTGTGAGCGGATGTGCTTAATGAAGATAACACTTTGATCTTAATTACTGTTTGTGATTTGCCTTTATATGATTTATTCCAATGAGTTTCGCGTTACCATGATTATTGCTCATACGAAAATTTTATTATCCTGTAAGTAATAATTATACCAATTGTAAATTAGTACTTACACTTTTCTTTTCCTGTGTCTTGATAGCATCATGGGCCTCCTAAACTAATGTCGCAAGCTGCTATTGCGAAAGCTACGTTTCCTGACGAAGTGGCTGAAAGCTCTTGCACGCTGTATCGGTGTGATTGGCCACCAGAACACAACAAGTGCTGGACCTGGCAACGTGGGAAGGGAGTAGGGCAATGCAGGAGGTCCTGAAAAGGGCTCAACAGTCTAGGGATGTGTACTTACTCAAGTTTCATTAAGTTGTGGTCCTACACAATTCATGTAAAGGAAGGGGCTAACGAACTTTGTCGTTGGTTTGAGAAGATGGAATGTACTTTTGGGATCAGCGAATGCGCTGAAAGGAACAAAGTCAGTTTAGCTGCGGTACCCTTCAAGGTAGAGCTTTAACCTGGTGGAACACTCAAGTTGCCACCCCTCGGTTTAGCAGAGGCAAACGGGAAATCATGGGATGATATGAAGAAGATGATGTTGGAAGAATTCTGTCCTGAAGAAGAAATATCAAGGATGGAAGATGAGTTGAGAAACTTAAGGTTAAGGGACCACGACATAGCTGCTTACACCAACCGATTCAACGAATTGGTTTTACTATGTCCTGAGGTTGTTCCATCTATCAAAAAGAAAGATCGAGTCAATATATCAAGGGTTCCATCATACATTTCAGGGTGAGACCTATTCTTCTACGCCAACTACTCTAAATAAGCTATTAAAGGAAGCCGCATGGTCTTATGAGCAAAAGTTCACAAGGATGGAAGAAAAGAATGCTGAGCAAAACAAAGAAAATGGGAAGTGGAAATCAAGGAATAATCAAGCAAACGCAGTAACAACCGTGGAAGACAACCGTGACAACGCCAACCACCGTCACAATCCAAAACAATAACCGGATAGTAATTGAGGTGCTAGGCCAAGACTCAACCTCTAATGGTGAAAAAAAAAAAAAAAAAAAAGAGAACCACAGGCACGCCCCGAAGTGCAATAGGTGTAACGTGTTCCATTTTGGAAATTGTCCGGTGAAATGCAATAAATGTGGAAAAAGGGGACATATTGCTAAGGATTGTCGTGGTAAAGGAGTAGCCACTGGTGCTAATACTGAGCCGATTAAGGTTTGTTACAATTGAGGAGGACCGAAATCAACCTCGCCAATAGTGAATTGTTCCCCTGAGAAGAAAAAAGCCTTGGATGGAAAGAATGCAGTGGCCATATTTATCCGAGAAAGAAATGTTTGATACAAGACGCAAGGTCCAAATGTGGTGACTGGTACAGTTTCTGCTCAATAATCGTTATTTTAGCATGTTGTTTGATTCGGGGTCGGACAAGAGTTTCATAAATGCTAGTCTTATCCATTTATTTGATAACATCCAGGAAAAGAATAAAGTGCTAGTTATGAGGTCTGATTAAGCCGAGGCTGGAAGATCGCCAGTACAAAACCCGTATAAAGGGGTGCACCATTAAAATCTAGTCCACCACCTATTCATAATCGAACTACTGCCTATAGAACTTAGTGCTTTTTGATGTTCAAAATATGGCATGGATTGGTTAGGCGTGATAATGAATGCCGTCATCATTCGTGTAAAAAGGAGTGCACCTTCCAATTAAGAACGATACTTAGTGGTTTAAGGGGTGATTACAATTCTTTCCTGTTTAAAAGTGATATCCAGTTATAAATGCAAGAAAATACATCGAAAGAGGATGTCATCTACACTTAGCCTCATGTTACCGAGAAAGTGAGAAATCGAGAAACGTCTTGAAGATGTACCGGTAATTTGTGATTTTCCAGAAGTATTCCCTGATGACTTTATCTCGGGACTTCCCTCCCTCGAAAAGTTGAAGTTCAAGATCGATCTAAGTGCGGTTGCTGCTCCAGTTGCCCGTAAATCACCTTATCATATAGCCCCAGTCAGCAATGAAGGAAATTGTCTGAGCAAGAAGAATTGTTGGAACAGGAATTATTCGCCCGAGCTCGTCACCTTGGGAGCTCCCGGTGGTTGTATCGTAAAGAAAAAGGATGGTTCATTTTCGTATTTGTATTGATTATCATGAACTGAATAAATAAACGGTCAAAAACCGTATCCTCCTCCGAGAATTTGACGATTATATTCGATCAAACTTCAAGGTTCAAGTGTATATTTCGAAATTGATCTACGATCGGGTACATCAACTCCTCGTTCGAGAAGAGGATATTCCCACACCACTTTATCGAACAAGGATGTCATTATGAAATCCAATTGATGCCGTTTTGGTCTAACCAATGCACCAGCAGTGTTCATATGGATTGATGAATCGTGTCTGGCAAGCCATAACATGATGAAATTTGTTGATCGTATTCAACGATGACAATCCTCATCTACTCCAGAACCAAGGGAGAACATGAGTGAGCAACTAAATATCATTTATTGGACCTTGCTAGAAGAAAGAAAATTGTACGCCAAATTCTCAAAAATGTGGATTTCGGTTGGAGTCCGTCCAATTCCTTGGACCTGATATTTAATGGGAAGGCGTCCATGTTGATCCCGCAAAAATTGAGCTGTCAAAAGTTGGCCTGTTTTTCCCGAATCTCCAACTGAATGAATAATTTATGGGATGTAGCCCGGCTATATAGAAGAAGATTCCTCGATGGATTTTCCTTTGATTCACATCGCCAGACCGCTTACCAAACTTACTCAGAAGAATAAGAGGATTCGAGTGGGTGGCGGATGAGTTGATGAAGCTTCCAAAAGCTTAAGAGCAAGATCTATGTACTTCTGTTCTAACTGCTATCCAATTTTAGACTTAGCCTCGAAGGCCTGATGATTTTCGTCGTTTATTGCGATGCATAATGGATGGGTCAGTATTATCGGGAACATAATGTTTTATTTAACGGTATTAATGTTTTAGAAAGTTTAAACTTACTAAAAATGGAAACTTTCTAAAAATAGAAACTTTGTATATATATAAATATGACGTCTGAGATAGGGTTAAGCATTTGGATATTGGGGTGTCGGTATTAATGGAAAGAGTAATATTTTTATTAAACGATATTAATGTCTCTAAATATCTGGACTTTCTAAAATTTGCAACCTTTTAAAAAAATAGCAATTTTCCTAAATAGTGACTTTCTAAAAATAGTATGATTTCTCAAAAGTATATCTTTGTCAAATGGCTTAGGAGGTACACACATTTGGATTCCATTATTCTTTTATATATATGTGACTTATGTGTTATTTTATTTTATCTTCCCTCTTTCTAATTGCGCATCATCGCTTTTGGCCGCGGTTATAATCTCTGGTCTTTATATCCTCCATCGCCATCGATATCATGTACCTCATGACGAATCCGGCTAAACCCTTTGAAACCATAGCATCTTGTAACCATTTCACCGATTGCTTCATAAACTACTCTTTACTATCCTCGTGCAAACCCCTTGCTGTTTTATAAGTCATTGTAATGTCACCTTATAAATTTAAATTGCTATTGTTCTACGAGTCATTTTACTTGGATTTTACAAAATATTTGTTATCGCCTAAAAAAAAAGAGGGGATTTTTAGCAAATTACTTTACTTCCACATTATTAACAGCTTCAAAAATTATTTCTATATAAAAAAAAGTATGGTTTATACATTTAAATATAAGAAACATAACACTAGTTTGACGAAACTGAGCATTGCATTGCTATTCCTAAATTATACATAGTCGCGCACCTATGTATAATTTAGAAGGAGCCATGCAAGGCTGAATAGTAGTCACCTTAAGATCTTGATAAAGATCAACTTTTTACCCGTAGTTCTAAAAAACCAAGGTTTTTGTGTGGTATGCAAGTAGTACAAATTGAGGGCATCCGCATATGTACCCTTATCTTTTCTCGAACGAATTCTCCATATGCGGGTACGTTCTGACTTAACAACCGTCATTCTAATTTTCCTTTCTTTCTCTCCATGACGGGAATTCTTTAGACCGCTCGTCTAATATTCGACCATTAATACCGAACTTAGAAGTTCCGACGTTTCTATGCTTTCTCCTCGATCAACATTCTTCGTGTAGGGTTGGTAGATCTCCGGGATTTTATAAATTTTCACAAGTTTTGTGAAAATTTTACAAATTTTTCACAAGTGTCTAAATTACCAAAATAACCTTCTCAAGTTAAAGAGTCGATTCTAACCACCCTCTTTTGTAGAAATCATAACTAATATTTATAATAACACCATGCCTTATCTTTCAAATCACATGTTTTATACATCACATTTTAATCCCATCTTAATGAGATGACCGATTTAAACTTCGTTTCAACAAATGACTCTTAACGAATTGGAAAATAAATTTTCTAAATCGCAACCGCGAATCCAAGAGTTCAACAAAGCCTTTATACGTACCTTTACCTCAAAGAATTTCAAAAGCACCAAAGTGATTATTGAACATATTTTACCTTCATTGGAACACTCTTTTTGTCAAGAAAAACCCAATAAGTACTTTGAAAATGTTGACCCACTAAGGATATATGTCCGTCTTAATCTCTCAATGACATAGGTTTAAAAATTATTCTTACTAGTGATTTCGTTTTCAAATCACCAAACCCTTAATAAATCCTTATAATGATATTTTCATCATTTTATGAATGACTTAACATTTTAATTTCATAACCGAACGAATTCTACATTTTCATAACCTAGAAATTACTTAAGCCTAGTTTATAAAACAAAATTTGAAACAAGTACCCTTACTCTTCCTCTCGATCGACCGTCGGTGATTAAAACAATATAAAAATCCTGGATGGGTTCTTCTAATATGACATTCCGTATTTTAATGTCAACATGTAATTCATACCTTATTTTCACCTTCTGGTAAGGTAAATTCTTGCGTTTTACGGTTTACCCTATTCGCGGTTCCTCGTTTCTTGTAAATCTTAAGTTGTTTTAGGCATTTTATCCGTTTAAGTGTTTACCGTATTTATTCTATCTTTGAAATCCCTTGGTGGCCTTAAAAGCTAATTTTGGCATCTTTCGTTAAAATTCATGTATCGGTCACGTTTAGTCAAAATCTTATGTTTTCGCTTAAAAATCATACTCCCGTAACTCTTCTTGAGCAAGCGTAAGGCGAATCGAAGGAACCGAGCGCCAGGACGTCGCTCCCATAAGGAGGGGAGGATGTAACATTCCGTATTTAAGGTTACTATTTATTTCGAACTTTATTTCTATATTCATTTTAAGCAAAGTTATTAATTTTACGTTTACCCGATTTAGTAAGAAATTCTCGTTCTTAGCTTTTTGTAAGCCGTATTTAGAAATCTATTTCGTCGTTGCGCCTTAAGTGGTTTAATAATCTCATAATATTCCCCGATGATTGTAAATGACACCATTATCATTTTCCGTTATGTTTCGCGTTTACGTAAATTTCTAGCTTAAAACTCGCGTTTTACCTTAAACCTTACCTTTATTTAACCTACACTTACACTATACTTTTATCAAATACTTATAACTAAAAATAAAAAAATAAAAAAAATATTTTTCACACCCACCAAGGCCCTATGGCTGGTTATACAAGACCACACACAACGTTTTTCTACTTTTTATAAAACCTAATCATACTTCCTTTCTCCCATACATGCAAGTCATTTCTTACTTCACAAAATTTCAAATTTTCTCCCTTCCTTACCTTCCCATTGCTGCCGAAATTGGCCTCACCACCACCACCATCATACAAAATTGTTCATCTCATTTTTATCCTCTTATCATCATCCATAAGTTGCTTGCAAAGTTTGGTGGTTTTTCTTGAAGTTTTGAAGAAGTTATTAAGGTTATCTCTTAATCTTTAGTTTTTCTTTTCATTTTAATCCATGAAAATGGAAGTTTGATTCTGGAAATACATATTTATATGATGATGAGTTGTGTTAAGAGATTGGGATGGCATTGCATGTGATTGGTTAGAGTTAGGATTGATGTTTAGATAGGTTTTAGAGTGAAAAATAGGGACTGTTTTGGAACAGTAGCTAAAACGTATCATAGCTCTAAACATTTAGCTTGGGGTCTGTGATTTAATTTCATAGGTAGTTAGATATATGTCTCAGCTCTATGAGATAGTTGGATGCTCAACCAACTCCTCCGGATGAGGGAGATATGGTCAAAATACGAAAATAGGTCAAATCTGGACATGTGTTTAGAATACGAGTTAAACTCTAAATTTTTACCATAAAATAATAGATCTTTTTGATTGGGTCAGTAGTAGACATCATAAGGAAACCATAGCCTTTGACCTCACCTTTATTGCTATCATGGTTTGGGATTTATGGCCATTTTAGTAAAGGGTAAATTTTTTACTAACTTTCTGTTTTGGACAACCAGGGGTAAAATAGTCTTTTCACATAGTTACGAAACTTTGTAGATTATGAGGCTGGCATTTCTGGAAACTAGACTCAAATAGATTTCCAGGGGTGAAAGCCTCATATATAGAACATTTGTGAGCTAGGAGATATGACTCCATGAAGTCAAGTTAAATTCAGAAACCTAGTTTTTACGTCTAGTCTAAAATTTTTAAAACGTATAGTACACCGTGATAAAATAAAAGTTAGAAGCCGAAACTTGGTAGATGTTCATTTGCCTATAATACCAGGTCACAAGTCAATTTGGGATTAAAAAGGACTTGGGGAAGTCCTAGTGGAATGCCATGCTTATCTCGGAAACACAACTCATGGACACATGTTTAATTTTTATGTATTGTTATTTTCTACGTATTAAATCGCGTCACGTATTTTAGGAGGTGCTTAGGAGTACTTCCCGCTCATTCAAGACTCATAATACTTCTGATCTAATTGTTCCTAAGGTGAGTTCATAGCCTCGCTTTTCAAGTATTTTTCTTAAACCCCGCGAGGGAGATGCATGCTAGTTTTTATAAAACAAACACAAGTAGTTTTCTTCTTGTATGCTTGGACCCGAATGTGAATATATGTTGTTGCTTGAGTAGATTTCGTCAATGGGATCGGTGTCGCGAGCTCAATGCAACTGTTGTTTATTAGCTTGTCTGATCAACAAGTCTATATGATGCGTATGATAATTATTATGCTTGTGTTCAACTCTTTTATCAGTTATCAAACCTATGAATTCACTCAACCTCGTGTTGACTTTTTAGCATGTTTCATCTCAGGTAATTGAAGTACGAAGGCTTGGAGGCACTGATGAGGAGGATTTGCGCTAAACTTTTGTCCACCATTTAAAAACCCATTCCTAACTGTCGGTATTAGCTTGTTGATCAACATTGTGGTTGGTTTTTGATTGCTGTGTTGTTGTGTGTGTTTTTAGTTTTATGCTGTTGTTGTTGCGTAATTGAGTCTCGTTGCTTTCTTAAGATGTTAGATGTATTTACTTTATGTTTTATGTATATTGTGCGGTGCTGTATTTGAATTTCAATTATCCTCGTGTTGACTTTTTAAGCATGTTTATCTCAGGTAAATGGAAGTCTGGAGACTTGGAGGCAAATTAAAGGGAGGATTCGCGCTAACATTTTGGCATTACCTTTAAAATCCATTCCTTAGCCAACAAACTTAATTTTAGTTTGGTAAATCTAACTTGGTTTTATGTGATGGTAAAGGTTCGGGGCAATCGTTTTCTTATAAAATAACACAAATGCTAAAATCTAACCAAATGCCTTAACAAGGCAAAAATGGTCAAATCTAAAACAAGAGATTAAATATATAAGAATCATTTATAAAATATTTCGGGGAAGAGATATTCCCGGGTCGTATGTCCCAACGAGGCTGCAATTGAAAGTAATCCTGGTTTGATGAGAAATTGAATGATGGAGAATATTTAGATATGATGGAAACACTGATACAACTAAAATTAATTAAATAAAACCTAATTTAATCTACGGGAAACAGATATAGGAAATGGGGAACCTAAATACTAAAAATTAAGAAAATAAATGCTAAATTAAATTAAAAATCAAAATTAAATTCTAATTAAGTTAATTTGAAAAATAAAAAAAACTAGAATAAAAACGGAGGTCGTTTGAATGTAAAACGAAAAGAAACGGTAAAACGTACTCGGTAAAACGGGTCTAAGACTGAAATTTAAGAAAAATTAAGCCTATACTAAATTTTATATTTTTCCTAGACACTAAATGACAAAAGAAAATTTTATAAAAAAGAAAAATATTTTTTTATTAATTTTTGGATTTTTTATGAATTTTTAAAAGATTAATAACCTATACTTATAAACAACTTGACGCACCCACGCAATAAGATCAGTGTCTAGAGATCCACGCAAAAAACACCGCTCAAAAATTAGATGTGAAGCTTCAACAGTTGTGCCCTGTGCTGTATAAGAAACTATCAACTAGTGTGTAGAATTGAAAGACCCCCTCAAGCATTAAGCCAGACAGATGATATCTTCTCTATGACCCACTCCAATATACCCATTACTGCTACTTTGAAAGATCAAATGTAGAGTATCACTCAGAAATGTGACTCAACATCCACAGATCATATACCCCTCTCTCCTGCTCCCCCCCCCCCCCCCCCCCCCCCCCCCCCCCACCTATTAGTTGCGAGCCCCTCAAACTCTTTTGTCTCAATATGACAGAAATATATAATGGAACTTCAGTGTTAGAGTGTGTATAAACATTAAACCACTGTGTCTACTCAGTACAACTGATCGATAAACCATACAATCCCGCCTAATCTATAACTCATGACTACCTTAATCTCAAGTAGCTAGCTAAAGCTCAGAGCTGTCTAGACTATTCAGTGAATAGTTGGTTCATTCTTAAACAAGTAGTGCCAAGTAAATTGGACGCAAACTCGAAGGAATCTAAACCCTACACCAGGGCGCCAAGCCCCTGGACCCCGACAAGCCAGAAACTACCTCGCCCGGTCACACCCGGCTCCGCCCCCGTACCCCCCCGCGGTCCCCTCACCCCCCGCGCGGGCCCCCGCACGGAATCAACAAACTGACATAGGGGTTCTGTTTTGTTGATTTTTTTGGCTAGAGAACTTGTTTGTAAGTTAAGAGACGGGGGGGGAAAATTACCCCCCAATTGGTCCCTGAGGTGGACCACCGATTTCAAAACGGCGGTCCCCACCAAGGTGCTTATTTGACTAAAGTCAAATAACGAAAACTTGTAGAAGGGCTTATGAGGAGTCTTTTTGTAAAAAGCACTTATGCTTTTTACTCACTAAATAAGCTAGAAACTTGAGCTTTTTGGACTGCAGAAGCTTAATAAGCTTATGAGCTTATTTTTCTTTCTTATTGGGGTTTTAAGCTAACAAAATAAGCTAAAAATTATGGTGGGACAGTTAATAAGGTAAGGGAGAGTCACTTAAATAAGCTAAGGGAATCTGATTATGCCCTAAAAATAAGCTGGAAATGACTTAAGCTATGTTAACAGTTTTAGAAGAAAACAGAAAGGGAAAACTTTAAGGCTAAAATAAGTAAGCTAAAGGGTGAGTTAAGCTAGAAAGCTTGGGGATTTAAAGTAGCAACTACAATCTATAAAATAAAAGCTAAAAAAATCCTAGAGCTAGTTTAAATAAGTAGAAAAGTGGGGCTCTGAAATTAGGTTGCTCAGCACCAGGGGGAGTTAATGCAGTGAGACTTAATGCTTTTTGGGCTTATATGAAACTACGCACATCAGTGCTTTTTAGGCCAAATCCAAGCACAAACTGATCATAAAGGGGTGGTCAAGAGCTTATTTTCAAAGTTTGAGGGAACAAATAGAGGCTTAGGGGCCTAATTTAACTGCTGATAATTAAGGGGCTTAAAAAATGGCCGAATTTCAAAAAATTACAATGCATAATTACACACTTGGCTATATTTGTTTATCAAAATGACAGAGCAAAGGAACTTTTGAAAAAAAAAAAAAAAGGCTATATATGACTAAAACAAGCACAATAAAGATCGGATGGCTTAAGCTGTTTAACAGCATAAGGTTTTTTAACACATGTTGCTTATAAAATTTTGACAGGAAGAAAGCATGGATCTTAAAAAAACTAAATTTTTCACTAAAAAAGTTTGATTAAGACTAACCTAAATAAGCCCCACAACACTCAGCCAAAGTTGGCTAGTGAGTGAGTTGACCATTGCAACACCCAATTAGACCATTTTAAGGCTAACCAAACACCCCCTTAATTTATAAATAGGTTGTTAACTGTTTTTTATGGTTAATGCAGGCTGAGAGAAGACATCATTTATGTGAGGTTTTAATAACCTTTTAAACAATTTTTAAATGATTTAATCGGAATTAAATACTTAATTATACTTGAAATTTCGACAATGCAATAACAAGGACACTCAAATTTTTTTATTAAAACTTCCAAGAAATACAACTCAAAACGTTTTAAACTGAATACAATAACTTTAAAGCAAACTTGATTAACATTAAACTAAGAAAGTAAAAAAAAACAGGGATGATTCTACTCGGCTTGTTCTCTTTTCTTTTATACAAGTCTCTCAGCCTTGTGGCTCATGGGTTGTGTTTGCTGTGAGAGTACAAGGCAGCATACTCAATCCTAGCCCTCCATTCCTTTTGAATACCATCTCACCATTGAAGGGGTGCTTCGGGTTGTGTGATTTCCAAGTGGGCATGGGTTATAGGGGTAATGGGTTGTGGGAAATGGTGAGGGGTGAGCTGGGAGATGTACTAGGGGGGTGGTTTGGAGCTAGAAACCGTGGGAGAGGGTGGTTTGAGGTTGGCGGGAAAGGGGTTCGAGTACGTTTGTGGTTGCAGGGTTTAAAAGAGAAGTATGGGGAAGAGGCAAAAATGGCCCCTCACTTTTCATTCTCTTGTCATTCTTTCTTAAGCCGAGTCTTAGTTATAAACTATGTTTGGAAAGTGACAGCTTTGGCCCCTCTGGTTTTATAACAAAAGAATAAAGAGAGGTTTTGGCAAATTGCAAAAATGGTCCCTCTGGTTTTTATAACTAAGATTAAAAGGGTTTTCGGATAATTAGCACAATTTCTGTCCCTCTTTTTAGTTTTAAATCATTTTTCTTTTATAAAACTCTTTAAAAAAAATGACAATCTTATTCCCTAAGGTTTTGTAAAAAGGATTGTGGGCTTTTGTTGGGCTGGGTTTGTGTATTGGGTTTGGGTTTGGGGTGGTTATTGGGCTTTTTAAGGCCCAATAAGGTTCAGGGGGGTTTTGTGTGTACAATGGCTGAGATTGGCTGTAACTGGGCTAGGATTGGGCCTTCAAAGTCTTCACAGTCTTTGTCAATTGCACACAAATGGGCTGTTGAAATTGATTGAGGGCCCATTTGGTCTTCACAGTCTTCATAGTTATACTATTGGGCTTTCCCGGCCCATCAGATGGGTTAAGATTGCATCCAATAGTATTCTTCAGTTCCGGCTCCGGTTTGACTGCTGATTCTTCAGTATTGACTCTGACTTTGGCATTTTTTTGAACTTTGGCCTTGATTTTGAACTGTCTTTTCCATTCCAATGCTTCAGTTTTGTCCATTGTGGCTTGGGTATTTCTGTCTTTTTTGATGGTTATCACACATAATCCTGCACAATACAAATGCAAAACAAACATATATTTGGCAGTTTTTGTCTGTTTTTGGTCATTTAAGCTAATTTTTAGAGGTAAAAGATATGTGTAATTAAGCACTTATCAGGTTACGATCTCTTGGGGGATACGCTTTTAAACTTGATAAATATGGAATGAAATGGGTTGTTTGTCTTTTAAAACGTCTCATTGAGTAGTTCTTTATTTCTTATGGACTATGTGTGCTAGTATTTAACATCCCAAATTGTTGGTTCGTTTGTATAGCGTGTTTTGGTGTAAAATGTTTTTTTTGGTTTTTGTTGATTCCGCTGCGTGTAAATTTGGGGGTGTTAAAGATTGGTATCAAGAGCCACAGGTTATAGAGAACTAGGTCGTTTTCAAAACCTAAACTATAACCTTATTTTTTTTTAATTTTTAGCGCGCAAACTCCTCGAGATGCCGGCCAAGTCATCCTTGTGATTACCATTCTTTTGTGATTATCATTTTTAATACTTATACCCTGCGGGTGCATTATTGCTAAGTATTTATTGAATAAATACTATGATTTATATCAAAATATACATCGATTGGTAAACCATATATTAAGGTTTTCTTTTGTATTTATTTACATGTTTAAATAAATCATTATTAAAATTATCATATTGATGCATTGCGTTCATTCGCATGTTGCATAAATTTTATATATGTAGTGACCTTACATACTTCTATCCATGCGCATATTGTGTCTGACTTCTCATGATCACTTTTTTTAAGCGTTATTACTATTTCGTTTATATGTGTAATGACCGATTACATATACTCGTTCGATTTGAACCGAATTATTTTACCCGACTTACTTTTATCGTTGTGCGTACCTTCGTTATACGATTGTTTGGGATTATATAAGTATTTGATCCGATGAGATTATACAATTATCATTTTACTACCCGTGCGTGTTATTTCCCTATTTAACTTCTTTAAGCTACTTATATAGATATCCGAATTGCTTTTCGTTCTTTTTCCCATGGTGCTATTCACGGGAAACATCTTGGATAAATTCCCGAAATCGTATTGTGGATTTTCACAATCTTTTCGTTGGCTTTTCATGTCACCGTTTTACACGACATCCGAATATTGTGTAAATTTGTTTATTCTACCGATCATTTACTTCCGACCCGGAGTTGTAACACTCGTTTATACTCCGAGGACGCCATTGTCATCTTGTGACTCATCGTCTAGAATGTGACGGTTGAATGGAATACGAATTTACTTGTATAAATTTCAATTATTCTTTTTTTTCATAAGAACCTCCTTGCTTCGGAAGCGCGACTCGTTAATGTTTCGTCCTTTTTCCCTTGTGCCTCTTGTGATTATGAAAAATCGCGGGCATTGTTTTACTCCTAGCTTTGTCATTGGCATTATTGAAATATTTTTCAATGCCATTTCATATGCCCATTAATATAATTTATTTTTGGTTGTTTTGGAATCCATAAGTCATGTGTGTATATAAGTTTTGTTGTTTTAAAGTGTTGATATAACGCCTTAGATGATGGGGAGTATGATTCGTGTAATAATTGAGAATTTTGAGGAATTCGGTTGAAATTTTGAGGTGTGTCAAAAATATATTTAGTGCAGAAAATTAAAATGTTGTTAAGGATGTTGTAAAAATATTTTTATAAAAGTTAGGCTTAAAAATATGTTAGTACTTGTTGAGACGATCGTTTTGATATAAAATTCGACCCGTAACTCTCAAAAACGAAGTTTTTGTGGCCATCCGAAGTTTAGAAATCGTTTAAAACAAATTCTGCACTATTTTTATAATTAGTTGCTGATACAGTTTTCGAGTGCCGTTTCGGGCCCTTTCTGGTCCGAATCGGCCTTCCGTTAAAACTACAAAGTTGTTTAAAATGCCGTTTTACTTTTTCGCGAGAACGCCCGAGTCTGAAATCGAGTAATAACGGGCCTAAAAGCTAGATCAAAATCTGCATTTTTCATTTTATTGAAATTGCATCAGATCTGATGTAAGTGCGTTTTCATCATTTTCTGTATCATTTTGGGTCTCGGCTAAAACACGAAAGTTGTCCGGAATATCGTTTTGCATAAAAACTCGCGAAATTTGGTCTAAAAGTGCAAAAGTGTGGGGATTTTGGTCTAAGTACAGATCTGCGTTTTTGTAAAGATATTTCAACAACTATTTTCGAAAAATGAGCTGATACAGTTTTTAACTTGAGATTCGGGCCCTTTCTGGTCCGAACCGGACTTTTGTTAGAACATAAAAGTTGTTTATTTTGATGATTTTTATAAAAACTCGCGAAATTTTGTCTAAAAACGCTAGATGATAGGAAAACATTGCGGTAAAAGTTAGTGGTTCGTCTTTTTGGAAGAATTGAAATAGTTGCTGAATTTTGTTAAAAAGTTGGGTTTTAAGCGTTTTAGTGACCGTTTGAGCTTGCAAAACGTTAACGAATGTTATTATATGACTAATAAATTATTGGGTGCGTCCGGTCATGTTTAAAAATAGGAAGTCTATTTTCGTAAACTTTATGTATATAAAGACATGTTGCGGGAAATAAGAATAGTATATGAATAATGGATGGGTCGGTATTATCGGGAACATAATATTTTATTTAACGATATTAATGTCTTCGAAAGTTCGAACTTACTAAAAATGGAAACTTTCTAAAAATAGAAACCTTGTATATATAAATATGACGTCGGAGATAGGGTTAAGCATTTGGTTATTGGGGTGTCGGTGTTAATTGAAAAAGTAATATTTTTATTAAACGATATTAATGTCTCCGAATATCTGGACTTTCTAAAAATTGCAACCTTCTAAAAATAGAAACTTTCCTAAAATAGTAACTTTCTAAAAATAGTATACTTTCTCTAAAGCATATGGTTGTCAAATAACTTAGGAGGTACACACATTTGGATTCCATTATTCTTTTATATATATGTGACTTATGTGTTATTTTATTTTATCTCTCCTTTTTCCTAATTGCGCTCCATCGCTTTTGGTCGCGGTTATAATCTCTTGTCTTCATATCCTCCATCGCCATCGATATCACGTGTCTCATAACGATTCCGGTTGAACTTTTGAAGCCATATCTTATTGTAACCATTTCACCAATTAATTTGTAAGCCACTCTTTGCTACTCTCATGCATGCCACTCACTATTTTATAAGCTAATGTAATGTCACCTTATAAAATTTAAATTGCTTTCGTTTTACAAATTGTTTTACTTGGGTCTCATAAAATATTTGTTCTGACCTCTTAAAAATTTCTTGTTTATCTAGAAAATTACTTTACTTCCATATTATGAAGCGTTTCATACATTATTTCTAAACGGTATGGTTTATACAAAAAAAAAAAAAAAAAAACCATTCTTTAGGCCGCTCGTCTAATATTCGACCATTAATACCAAACTTAGAGGTTCTGACGTTTCTATGCTTTCTTCTCGACCCACCTTCTTTGAGTAACATTGGTAGATCTTCGAGATGTCTCCGGATGTTGATATGAGTATGTATAAATGAGTTAGTTTATCGCCATGATGTTCGTTTTTAAAAAAAAAAAAAAAAAAAAAAAAAAAAAAACCTAATTTGACGAAACTGAGCATTGCATTGCTAGTCCTTAATTATACATAGCCTGATCACCTATGTATAATTTAGGAGGAGCCATGCAAGGCTGAATAGTAGTCACCGTAAGATCTTGATAAAGACCAACTTTTTACCTATTGCTCTGGAAAACAAAATTTTTATGTGTTATGCAAGTGGTATAAATTGAGGGCATCCGCATATGTACCCCTATCTCTTCTCGAACATATGCGGGTACGTTCTGACTTAACAACCGTCGTTCTAATTTTCCTTTCATTTCTCTTCATGATGGAAATTCTTTAGGCCGCTCGTCTAATATTCGACCATTAATACCAAACTTAGAGGTTCTGACGTTTCTATGCTTTCTTCTCGACCCACCTTCTTTGAGTAACATTGGTAGATCTTCGAAATGTCTCCGGATGTGATTAATGAAGTATGAATAAATGAGTTTACGTGTATCCGCCATGATGTTCGTCTTTCTACTGACTCGAAATTTGTTCGTGCGAACCATGCGTTAACTTCTCTATTTTAATCGCTAACCTTGTCTCTTTTGTACAAGTGTCGATCTAAAACTTTCTTCGATTTGAGATTTGTTGTATGGATTTCCTTTTTCGGTTGTGTATCGACCGTCGCAAACTTAATGTGCTGACGGTGACCGTCTTATGAATTGACGACTGGATAAATTCTTCTTTTCCAATTTTTGGACCGCCGTCACTTATATTCCATTGTTTCCTTTAAGGACCCTCACGACATTAAATTCGTTCCCTCATACCATTGCCTACGCACTATGCGTTTGCTATCCTTTGTTCCAGCTTCGTTGCTATCTTGTTAAATAGTTTTAAAAATTCTCCTTACTAGTGATTTCGTTTTCAAATCACCAAACCCTTAATTAATCCTTATAATAATATTTTCATCATTTTATGAATGACTTAACACTTTAATTTCGTAACCGAACGAACTTCACATTTTCATAATCTAGAAAGTGTCTAAGCCTAGTTTATAAAACAAAATTTAAAACAAGTACCTTTACTCCTCCTCTCGATCGACCGTTGGTGATTAAAACAATATAAAAATCCTGGACGGGTTCTTCTAATGTGACATTCAGTATTTTAATGTCAGCATGTAATTCATACCTTGTTCTCATTTTCTAGTAAAGTGAATTCTTGCGTTTTACGGTTTACGCGATTCGCGACTTCTCGTTTCTTGTTAATCTTAAGTTGTTTTAGGCATTTCATCCGTTTAAGTGCTTACCGTGTTTATTCTATCTTTGAAATCCCTCGGTGGCCTTAAAAGCTAATTTTGGCATCTTTCGTTAAAATTCATGTATCAGTCACGTTTAGTCAAAATCTTATGTTTTCGCTTAAAAATCGTACTTTTATCGATCGAGAAGATTTCTTCAGAAACAATTACCGTAACTCTTCTTGAGCAAGCGTAAGGCGAATCGGAGGAATCGAGCGCCGGGACGTCGCTCCCTTAAGGAGGGGAGGATGTAACATTCCGTATAAAAGGTCACTATTTATTTTAACTCCTATATTAATTTTATAAATTTACATTTTCAAAATTTTGGTTGAAATTGAAATTTATGGATTTTGGCGAGATTCGAACCGTAAGTCACCTGTTATCGATCGAGAAGCTGATGGACGGGTAATAATAGCCCCGTAAATTTTATTAGAGGCATTTCAGTTGAATATATTATCACCGACCTATTTTGGATGTGACGTGTTTTAAATTATTTGTTTCGCGAAATTTAAGCGTCGTACCGTACATTGAATAATTATTCGTTTTAACAAACGAGAAACCGTGAATTTTTATTTTATTCTCGAGAGCGTGGAAAATTTATATTTTATTTTCATTTTTGTAATTTTAAACTTCTCCCATTGGTTGCCGAAAATTAGACTAAAAATCGTGTTTTTATAAAAATTACCAAACCGGGCTAGTTTTTGGGCCCGAAAATCTATTAAATACAAAGTTAATAAAAATCGGTCCAATTCCCTCTCCCTTTTCTTTTTCAGCCGAACCCAACAACACCATATTCATAGATATGTGTAACTCATTTTTTTTTTGATACACATTACTTATTTATAAACCAACCATAATAATTTTGGCAAATAAAACTATCCCTACTTATTTCTTAAAACACCAAACACAATCATTATGCACCCCTCATCTATTGTCCAAAAAATCCAAGCCCAATCAAACCATACCTATTTGTTCTCCTTTGCATGCAAATACCTTATATAGTACACAAACCTTTCACAACTTTTTATAAATCATCATCATTTCCACATTTTTCCATACATGCAAATCTAGTCATTTCCCCTAGTTCAAAAATTTGAAAAGATCCTACTCTAAAACCATGCACTACTTTTATACACACACACACACTCAAACTCTATATCTTTTTTTTTCTCTACAAACCAAACATCATCATTGTTTCTTCTCCCATTTTATTCGGCCAAACTCAAACACCCAATCAACCTTGCCTATTTTCTCTCCAATGCATGTGTATGCCTTATTTTTCACTCCACCATTCTTTAAAATTCACAAGATATCTCATAGATATCAAACACACTCAAAAACACCATGGAAGGGTTTTCATGATTCTTGATTTTTAGGGTTTCTCATCAATTGAAGGGTTTGTCTTGGGGTCTTAAAGATTCGGCAACCATATGGTGTAGGGAGAAGTGTTTGTGTTCTTGATAACTTATCCATTCTAAAATCATTGTGAGCTCTCTAATTTTCTTATTTTGATTATGGTTAAATCTTGGTTTTTCATATTTTTGATTTGTTATTTTATTAAACATGTATGAATAGGTTTAATTGGTTTTTTTTTGGGGCTTTCTTTGATGAACATATAATTTTTGATCTATAAAAGTCATGTATATGTATAAGGGATATGTTAAAATGATGTATAGTGGCATTGCATAAGGTTGATCGGTGATTTAAATAAGTTTTGGATTGATTTAATTGTGATTTGTGAAGACAGTTTTAGGGCAGTAGCAAAAACGTATCATAACTTTAAAAATATGGATTGGGGTCTGTGATTAAATTACATAGGTAGATAGGTATATGTCTCAGCTCTATGGGATAGTTGATGCTCAAAGCCAATTGTTCCGGACGAGTGAGATATGCCAAAATACTGAAAGTAAGTGTCAAAACTGAACCTGCGATTAGATGCGTATGTTTTTCTACAGATTATTGAACTAAAGGTTGGGTTTTTAAAACATGGACTTATACTAGACATCATAGGGAAGCTCCAGCACTTGGCCTCACGTTCGTTACTATTATAGATTTTGATTTATGATCATTTTCGTAAAAGTGAATATTTTGGCTAACATTCTGTTTTGATAGTCTGTCATTAAAATAGCAATTCCCATTGATTGGTAAAAGTTTAGATGGATTGGGTTAATTTTCTGGAAACTAGATTCAAATAGCTTTCCATGAGCGAAAACCTCATATTCACAGCCCTTACGGATTAATAGTTATGCTTTCTTAAAAAACTGTGCAAAATCAGAAACTCAAGTTTTTAACTCAATTCTAATATCAATAAAGTACACAATAATAATAATAAGATCAAAATAATATAAAAACTTAGTATAGTGTTTTTAAATTACATAATAAACTCAGGTTAAAAGGCATATTTGAATGAAACCAATATTAAGATCAACGGTGCAAACGCCACACATAAATCTAAGAAACATAACCCAAAATTGTTAAATTTTTTTTTACGATTGTGATTTACTTTTAATTTACTAGTCACTCCCTCCTATAAGGTGGTCGGTGAATGTTGGTGAACTCTCTCCGATCTATGTATCATCAGCTCTCGAACTTCGTCGTTACTTGACTTACGTGAGTTCATACCATACAGCTTTTACAGTATTTTTCTAAACCCCGGCTAGGGAGAGCATGCTAGTTTTTTATAAAACGAACACAAGTAGGTTTTCTCCTATATAGGACCCGTATGAGTTGAATTATATGTTTGTTGCTTGAGTAGTCTTTCTTCATAGACCCCCAATCGTTGAGCATCAACTACCTATGAAGGGTAGCCGCTCATGACAATTAATAGCGCTATTGGGCATGACAACCCGGTTTCTTTTTTGGGAATTTGTATCCGGGAAAGTGAGCACTCCCAATGTACGAACATATTGTATGGAGATTTGAGTAGGTATCTGATGAAAATACCTAACCTGGGGGCATTCATTGTATAATTAATTGATTATAAATTTCGTCAATGGGATCGGTGTCGCGAGCTCAATGCAACTGTTGGTTATTAGCTTGTCTGGCCCACAAGTCTATATGATGCTTATAAATATTATAATGCTTGTGTTCAACTCCTCTTCAACCTGTTTATTACTATAAAACCTATGAATTCACTCAACCTCGTGTTGACTTTTTAGCATGTTTCATCTCAGGTAATTGAAGTACGGAGGCTTGGAGGCAATAAAGAGGAGGATTTGCGCTAACATTTTGTGCATTACTTTAAAAATCCATTCCTTAACAAAAACTTAATTTAGTTTGTTAAAATCAAACTTGTTTTATGTATGGTAACGATCTCTTGGGACTACGCTTTTGAACTCTGATAAATATAAAATGGAATGGTTGTTTGTTTTTAAAACGCCTCTTTGAGTCGTTCTTTATTTCTTGAGACTATTGTACTATTATTTAACACCCAAATTGTTGATTCCGCTGCGTGTAAATTTGGGGGTGTTAAACATATAGGAGAGGACACCATCATATCTCCAAGTGACAGAGTATACAGATTGTTACCTCAAGATCCAGTCAATAGATCAACAGCTTTTAGATTACGAATAAAGCAAGTGTGTTGACGAAAAACAACGTCAATGTTCGAATCACAGAATTGCCCAACGGAGAATAAGTTATGTCCATGTCCTTCCACGTAATAAACCCTTGAAATCGTAACATTGTCAATCTGATAATCACCATATCCCAATATCTTTACCACGTGATCATTTCTAAATTTGACTGTACCTAAGAATTTATTGAAGAAATTGGTGAGCTGAGAGCGATCTCCAGTCATATGCTTGGAGCAGCCAGATTCCAAATACTAGAGAACAATTTGGATGACATGCATTCATCAAGAGAGGAAGATGGAACATCAAAAACTATGGATCCCCAAGATTTACTAGGTTCCTTTTTGTTAGCACGTAAAGATTTAATATTCTTAGGTTTGCTAACGGGAACATTAGTTATAGATTTTTTATTTTTCCTTGAGTAAACCAATGTTACTACATGCTTAGGTGTATCACTTTCTAAAGCAGTTGGTTTCCTAAAGGGCACTTCAGCAGTTATGGTTATCCTAGTTAAAGGGCACTAATTTCCTACTATAGTGAAGGTCCGACCAGTAGGTCTCCAAGTGTATCCAATATTTGTAAATACTTTTCCTGTTGGTTTCCAAACTTTTCTCTTTAAACTTTTCTTAACAGATTTAGATTTATTACGAGCATTCACATCATTGATAAAATCAAGAACACACAAATCATGATTATCAGAAAGCATGCAACCATTACACTTAACACATAGAAGTTCAGAATTCGCGTTAAGCTTGGAATGGTGCACATTTGCAGTTCCTTTAGGTTCAACAACATTATTCTTATTTTTTAAACTAGATTTAACTATCCTAGGGTGGGCTTCTACTTTATTCTTCTGAGTACTACTTGTTGCTCACTGAATCTTATCTTTCTTTGTATTGCCTGAAGGCTGTGATCCGCTAGCACTAGTAGACGGTTTTACTCTTGTAGAAGACAACATAGGTTTGTTAGAAACTAGGTTTAATGATGAAGCTGTTTTTATGTTTGTGTGTCCTGAGGATGTGACTGGCTCAGTGAATCTAACTCTTTTGTCCTTATTCTTTGGGGTCACAACCACTAATTTATCACTTGGACTATTAATGCTAGGGCAGGTTTGTCCGATTATTATAAGTAACTCCTAAATTTGTTTTGTATACATACAAGCAGAGTCTAGGGAATTATTTAGAGGATTTTGTGATTTTCCTTGTTCCACTATTTCCTTAAGAATCGCTGCTTCTTCCTGAGTGTGCCTAAGGTATTCAGAGTGAGCTGTCCTATTGTTCAACAATCCAGGGGCTATATGTTGCACATCAATCTTAAGCATTTCTAGAGCAATAATGTGTTTGGTAACAACATTATCAACTGAAGCTTTTCCTTTAAGTTTCCTTAAATCATTCTTGAAAGCTGTAATGACCAAATCTTTTTCCTGAAGACTTACATTTAAATCAGAGATTTCTACAGACTTTTGATTGACTTGACTAACTAAAGCATCACATTGTTCTTTTGATCTAATTCGTGTTGGTTTGATCGAGTCATAAAGTTACTTATATGTATGTTTCAAATGTTCATTCTCAGCAATCAGTTTTTACATCCTATGATCCAATTCAATATTTATCGTTTTAATCTCTTCTATGTCCTTCTTAACCTTATCCTTGTTCACATTTTCACTTAGAGATTTAATTCTCTCTTTCAACTTCTTTATGACCGTGTCTTTCTCTGGGGACTGAGCTTTCAATTAATTTAATTCAAAATATTGATCAAAACTTGGAGCACTTTGATTTGAAACAGAATTGTCCCTTTGAGAAATTTCCTGATTAAGTTGAGTGTCAACTTCTAAAGAGATGCAATGTTTTTCAAGAGTGGTAAAATTTCTGAACAGTTTATCGTAAGTCTCTTTTTCAATGAAATCTTTTTTGTTGAGAAGCTCAGTCTCAAGTTTGAGACACTTTTCACATTCATGCACGTTCACATAAGCATTTTCCATGGAAGAATTTACATTTATGTTAATTATATCTTTGTTAATGACTTGTTCCAAGAGTCGTTCGTTCTCGTGCAAAACTTGGTTCATTTTAACTTCAAACGTTTTGGACTCTAAAAGATGTTGTTCCACAGCCTGTTCCATTTGATGAAAGACATTTTGGACTTCAAAAAATTCATCAATTAAATATTGATCGAATGTATTGAATATGTCCTTCAGAGCTTTTACAAATGGAATTATTTCATCCCTAAAACAAGCTTTTATATGTTCAAACCCCTATGAGCCCTCAGTGATGGTTATGGCTATGGTTCTTTCTTTGACAACCACGTCAAAGCCAGCAAGATGGTGTTTAAGTTTCTTCAAACTCGTATTTACCATGCTGACTTTAAGAAGTTCTTTCAGAACCTCAACTTTGTTGGGTCTACAAGAAGGACTAGGATCTGAAGAATTCATTGAATTATAAGACTAAAAGGCTTGTTCAACAGATAATTCAGTTTGTGGAACAAATCGTTTTTTAAAATCTTGAGAAAGTTGGTTGAGAATAGCATAATCAATTGGTGTGGTATTAATTTTCTTTTCTAAAACCATTAGATCTTGTTGTTTTAAAAGCATTTTTGAACGACTCTCTTCAGCAAGCATTAGGGTCTCTTCAGAGTCAGATTCAGGAATCATAATGGGATTAGTTTTCTCAATAATATCACCAACATATAGCTTCGGTTCCAACTGCTGAGCTTTCTTCAGATAGAAAGGATTTTGAAAGCACTAGAGCTTGTCTTTAGTGGTAATGATCATAGAAAATCTAAGGTTTCATCAACATGTGAACAGTTTGTGCGGATTGATCTCTTTTAAAAACAATATTATCAAGCTGTTTAATCCTCTTTTCTAAAGCAATCTCTCTATCTATGTTCCTAGATTCTTCTTTCTTGAAATCATCTTTGAGAAGAGAAACTGTTTGTATTAAAGATTCTTTTTCTTTTAAATGTTCAGAAAGAGTTTGTTTAAGATGATCAATCTCTACAGACTGTGCACATAAATCTGAACTTTAATCATTACTCTTTAAAATCAACATTTTGTCCTTCATTCCAAACACATTAACTTGTTCCATCTATCTTTCAAGACTCATCATGTTAAGTATCATTGACACTTTTATTTTCTAGATTTATCTTGGTACAATTAGCAACTTGGGTTTTCAGTTGTTCAATCACAGATTATATTAGTGCATCTTGTTGTGCAGAATAGTTAGAATTTTGAATAGCTGCCTGTTGTGATTCGATCACATACTAAGAATAAGGAATGATATTGCTATCACTTGTTATTTTAGTCTCTGAATGATTCACAACATTCAACTGTTCAGAAACGGCATCACCTGCACAGCTTGATTAATCATATTATTATTCACATTATCATGATTGTGTACCTCGACAAGAGCATCTAAACCATAATGAGATAAATTCGCCATGAGAGCAACTTTGGTAGTGTTGAGTTCATCACAATCAGAGTCATATGCATCTAAATCATCAGCTTGATAAGCAGCTTTGTGAGTAATGACCGTCTGTGTGGCTTGAGCTTCTAGAATTCCTAGATCTGCCAAAAATGCTCAAGTCCTCTCTAATGTAGAATTTGTCACCTTGCTTGAGCTGAACCAACAAACACTTTTTCTTCCTAAACCATGGAACCCATCAATTTCCTTCTTGGTTTAGTGCATTGTTTGGACATGTGCCCTTCCCTTTGCAGTTGTAACACGTAACAATCCTCTATTTCCCCGAGTTACTCCCACTTGCTCCTAGAGTGAAAGTTCTTATAGTACCCGCAGCATAAGAAATTTGTCTCCTTTGTACTGGTTGTACGGCTACTCTTCCATCATTAATGGTGGCTTGTTGCCTTGGGTTTGATGAGTTCCTCAGCTGGTTTTTGGTAGTAGGATAGCGGGAAGTGACTATAGCAGACAAGAATGACATTACATGATTGATGGCATCAATTGGATCATCACTGTGTTTGAAAATTGGTATAGTTAGACCGGAGTCTAATTGGGAAAATTCAGATTGTTGGTTGACTGTAGGAGAGTATTCTATTTAAGGAATGGATGATGATGGAGAGAAAACATTGTGGTGAACTGAGGTCTGATGATTGTTAGGGGGATAGGTGATTAAATGAGGTATTGGTGATTGATTGATTGAGTATTGTTGAGATTCAAAAGGTGATCCATACTGTGAAGATAGGTGAGATAAATTTTTGATGTTGAGAGTTTTTGGTAAGAGTGCTGATGAGATTTTTTTTTATACGGATTAATAAGGAGTCTTGTGTCCTTTTGGTGAGATGCAACTAAAGCAAGAGGATCGGAGCTACGTTCATGCATCAATCGAACTTTAATTGCTTGGGTTCATGTTGTTCCAAGTGAGCATGATATCTGATCTACATAGTAGTATGCAACATCTTTAACCAACTTTAACAATCAGTAACGGAATTTGCTCCATTCAGCAGGAAGACGTGTCAGAAAAATTTGTATGACTTAAAATTGCTCATAGTGGCATCTTGTAAATATTCATATCATTGAGTAGCAGTGTGAATCTCAAGTAGTACTCGTGTAACGACTCTCCTTTCTTGTATGTAAACTTATCAAATTCATCGTACAGCTTACACTCTCGTTCTTGCTTTGTTAACGACGTTCCTTGCATGAATAGTCTAATTTTCTCCCAAATATCCTTGGCTACACGATGTTGACTGACAAGAGCATAAATTTTAGTTGGAAGGCCTTGTAGAATGATGTTTATTGCTTTGATGTCATAATCAGCTTGAATGGTTTCTGCGGGAGTTAATTCAGTATATTCCTTTGGTCTGGCTACACCATCCACTGTAATTGTTGGCCAAACAAGTGGACCTTTTTCAACAGAAGCAAGAATCATTCTACCATGAGGTCTATTCATCATATAAAGTTCCATTCTGCTTTTCCATGAGTCATACAAGTGTTTTTCAAGCATCGGTGGTTTGTTGTCACCACCCGAGAGAAGTGACTTATCAGCAAGAGTCATCATTGATAAATTGGTATGTTCAATGATTACTGTTTGATCGAGCGGTGATAGAAAGTAATTATGTTTGAGGGTGTTGTCTTTTATTTTTTTAGTCTTGAAACTACACGGGATTTTACAATTCTTGACAAAACCGAGAAAACAAGTGAGTGATTCACGGGATTTTACAAGTCAAAGAAGTAAACCGTATAATTTTGATGAAGCAATTTTGTGTTTTAAGTGTATGTTGCAAATTGGTTGATTAAGCCAATTGCGATTCGGATGGGTCCCCCCCCCCCCCCGGGTGCCCCCCGTCGTTCTACTCAATAACTGCCAAAATTAGTGTCCTTAAGGAGATAATGGCAATTCGTGTATCTTAGAAAACTGCAAATTCGTGCCCTTAAGAGAAACTGCAAATTCGGGTCCTTAAGAAAAATTGCAAATTCAGGTCCTTACGAAAAATTGCAAATTCGAGTCCTTATGAAAACTACGAATTCGAGTCCTTAATCAAACTACAAATTCGGATCCTGAAGCAATTTGCGAATTCGGATACTAAAGTAAATTGCGAATTCGGAATCAACTAGAAATTGCAAATTCGTGTACTTCTGAAAGCTGCCAATTCGAGTATAGAAGCAAGTTGCAAATTTGTGTAATACAGGAAATTGCAAATTCGGATACTTAAAAAAAATTGCCAATTCGGATACCACTATAAACTGCAAATTCTGAGACACAAGAAATTGTAAACTTGGAGAGAGATAAACTACAAATTCATGCAATACACGGACGAAATTCAAAATCTTTAAAACACAAAAAGACACTTTTTTGATTTTTTTTTCCTAAAATTTCTTGTACAACTAGTATTCTTAAACCTATAGGTACCTTAAAATGACAACTTTTTAGTTTTTAACCGAAAATTTCAAAAATCAAAGATGTGTACTTTATAAGGTTTTTGAAAACAAAAGATGAACAAAAATTAGATTTTCTTTGATCCAAAGCAAATACACCTATATCCAAAGATTCTAGATCAAATTTACCTAGGTAAATGACCTTTTAGTGTACAACTAAGCTTCGAAAACAAAAGAAAAGAAGAAAAGGCGTACAGAAAAAAGAACCAAACAAAAAAACAAACACAAGAACTAAGCAAATCACTCCATGGCTCTTGATACCAATTGTAGAATACAAGTAATCTTTGATATATGAGAAGCAAGAACTAGTGAGAGAAAGTGGAAGGAATGATGTATTTTCTAGAGAGAGAAAGTGATAAACATGATATGCATTAAGAGAAAATAAGAATACAACCAACCAACCACCCTCTCCAAGGCATGGAGAGGGTATTTATACATCAAGGGTGGCCGGCCATAGGCCTAGTAAGGCTTTCCATAGGCCTTTGGGCCATATTAGCTTATAAACTAGATATTGAATAACTACGGGCTTTGACTAGTTAATATTGGAAGTGACCGAGACTTTTTGTGTTCCTAACAGAAGTTCATCCCACGTTTTAATAGTTCCTTCATTGAGTTCGTCCAGCCATGTTTTTGCTTCTCCAGTGAGTGGTAGGGGAAACATCATCAGGAGGACATTTTTATTTTCGGTATCTCTATATTTAAATATATCGTAGATTCTGAGAAATTTGTGAATGTGTTTGTGAGGATCAATTTTGGTTCTACCATCAAATTGGTTTCCTTTGACGAGAGTCCATGTTGGTTACTTTAATGGCAAATTCTGTTCTTGCAAGGTTTAGGAATAGTGATTGTGGAACCGAGAGTCAGAGCGACAACACGGTCGATAGCCCACATGGGTTCATCATCTATGGGATAGAGGTTTTCGAGGGTAATGAGGAAGTGATGAAATTAATTGATGTCAAGAATTGGTGGATGGACAATTCTCGGGTTTTGAGGTGGGTTGTTTCTTTGATTGAATGGAACTCTTCTGTTTCGTCAACGAAGTCTTCGATTCAGAGTACGTTCAGGTTCAGGTAAAGGTTCAACAAGTTCAGAATTAGAAGCACGTGTATGCATCCAAGGGAGAATTTGTTTGGGTTAGTTTGCCAAAAAACAGTACGGCGATTTTTTTGAAAAAAAAAAGGGAAAGTTAAAATAATTTTCCAGATTTGACTACAAAACAGCTTAAAAATCCCCAGCAGTGGCGCCAAAAACTTTGATGTGTTATAAAAGCTTTAAATTTATAATGACTGTAAATAATAAATTTTATTATAGGGAAACACAAAGGAAAAGTATAACCCACGTATGTAGTATAATCTTTTTTAGGTAAGACCAGGTTGTCCACAAGGATTTGAGTAGTGTTCAAATAATTAGAAAGAAAATAGACTTTAACAATTTTAAAAATAACTTTTGTTTTTTCCAGTGATAATAAGGATGACTACTCGGATAGTTGAAAATAATTCGTAAGTGTTGGAAATAATTAAGACCTCAAAGATGAAACATTTAACTTATAAAAAGGATTTCTCGTCAGAAAACGTTTTCACAAATTAACTTGATTAACTAAAAACTCTATAATTAGTTAAATAGACAATGTGTCACTCCAAATAATCCAGTTGCTAAATATATCAACACTTATTTTGTTTAATCAAGTTTACTGAAAGTGGTATTCTCGACACGTCGTTAAAACCATAGACAAATCTTTAAAACCATATAGATCATAACGGGTCTTTCGACCTATACCGATATGATTATATAATCTAAGATTGATAAGCAAAACCGACAAGATAAGATATAATAGGGTTGCAACATAAGCTTGAGATTAAAGAGATCATGATCATACCAAACACTTATTCATTATCATAACATCACCGAGTAGTCATGAGAGATTTAACCTCTCATGGCTAAGGAGTTCATAACATAACTTGATTCGATAACAAACTTCATTCTTTTACTAAACTAGTATGATGTTCTTCGTCGTTCTTGGTGATTTGATCTTGATTCTTCAAAGGATATGGTGTTTATCCTTGGAGAATGGTTAGAAAGTGTTTAGGACTTTATAAGGGGGATAATTGTGTGTATTAGTTGAAGCATGGATGAAGGGATGAATGAAAAGGATTGAAATTCGTCCTCTATTTATAGGCTAAGTGAGGGTCGAAGTGCGGTGCACAAAGTAAATTGTGCGGCGTACTTGGTGATTAAATGCAAAGGGAATTAAATGTTTATTGAAGAAGTGCAGCGCATAAAAGTATTTGTGCGGCGTACTTGGGGTATTAATGCAGTAGTATTTATGACTTCATTTACTCTTCAACGTCAGATGGGAAGTGCGGCGCACAAAATACTTTGTGCGGCGTACTTATGGAGTTAATGCTGAATTTGACTAAGTCTTTTAATTCCTTTGACTTGAGGATAAGTGCGGCGCATAATTGGTAAGTGCGGTGCATATTTGCACTTTTAGGTTTGATTCTTCATCTTTTCTTGTATGTTGTGTTCCTTAGCGTATAAGTACGTGATCTTTGTTGTGTTTGACCTCGAGATATCTTCAAGTGAACCTGCAATCAATTCAAGCTATTAAATATCAAAAGTTCACGAGAAATAATAAAATATGTTCAAATAACGCCACCGAAAACATGTATAATTTAGGCGTTATCAGTGGTATATCATTCCAAAGCTAGGTGGTACTTCTCCCTAAACTCTATGTTGTTTAACGGTTGATCCTATCACAATCAATCAAACCCGCATAAAGTTCACACCGTCAAATCTATCTAGGTGACAATATTGAAACCTAGCTCATCGAGGCTTTACCAACTTATACCCAATAGTTATCTATATACTGGTAGTCTATAATCCACTGAACTACCCAAGGAAATAGAATGTTATTTGTAATCCTAAGTTACCTTAGTCTACCATTCACTTAACCAAGGTAGAACCAGGATTTTATTTGTAGTTCTAGTGATCCAAATATATAAATAAGTTGTGTGTAGTATCTATCCTAGACTCTAGTCTACGCGCAAATAACGATTAAGTTACAGCGCTTTATTTGTAATCCTAGATCCCGTTGAATGATAGATGAAAACATAATCGAAACATAAACGGCTATGAGGTGATAAACATAATCAACATGCAATGAAAGAGTAAACAATCGATATAAATAAATCAAAACATTAAATATTCATAAACTTAGCTAATACCTATAGGTATTAGCCCATAATCATTGTATCAATACACAATATCATATTCAGAACGATTAAAGTAAAGTTAAATAAGTAAACGAAACGCTAACCGAACGAAAATTACGAAGTTTAAAGATTACAAGAGTTTTCCTATGGAATTAATGCACTTGTTGGACCTTCTTGTCTTCTAAAATCATTTGAAAATCATACTTGGTGGTTCTTGCTCTTCTATTGCACACTGAAAATTAAATGATAGGTTTGATAACATCAAATATTTAAACTTTTTAGTAGCAAAATACCCCCTATATTACCTACAAATGTTTCACTAATACTCGAAAACGAGATATTTTCTATCATTTTGTAGTTTTTAGGTGAAATACAGGAAAGTAACAAGAAACAATGGAAAAGGGATTAAAGTTTAATTATCTGAAGAATGTTACGGCGTAACACCAAAACTAGTTACACCGTAACATATATTAAGCAAGTACAAAGATCAAGGACAACTTTACGGCGTAACACCATATTATTTACGCATAAACATGTATTTGGAGGAAATTTACCAGATAAAGTTATGTGTACAACCACTTATGGTTACGCCGTAACCATGAAGATCCACAAAGATGGAATGAAGATCACGTACATATGGAAATTATTTGAAGGTTACTGCGTAACACAATATCTGGTTACGCCACAACAATTGCTTATTTATGGAATGTCGTGTAAGAAGGTTACAGCGTAACACTTTTATCAGTTATGGTGTAACAGGTTCGATACTTATAAGTAGAGGCCTCATTTTGCTATTCGACATCACTTCCTCCACAGCCAATTAGAGAGGCGACAAAGGCTTCCAACCTTCAAAGAATTCCACCTAGAGTCCAAAGGAGATCACACTTTACTTACTTTTTGTATTTAATCATTCAAATATAAATACTGTAAGAATTATGAGCTTTCAATCTATGATTACTTCTATTTCTTGTTGTGTTTTCGTTACCATGAGCGGCTAAGCACTTAAAGTACTGGCCTAGTTATGTAGTTACTATTGTTATGATGTTTGTTTCCTGTTAGATTATGGTTTCATTAGATATTCCTTGACTATCGTGTAACCCTAGGTTTTGGTAGTGCGGGTGGTTTGGACCTTGCTTACCCCATTATTAGATTATCATAGGATCTATGACTCCATCCCTAGTGTAGGAACTAACGGGTCTTCACACTTATCACTAAATATACTTAAAAGCACAGGAACTCTTTCAGAGGGGGTTAATAATCTGTATAGGTTATTAGATAAGTTTTGGGAATAGCTGGGATTAATCACAACAACCTGGATATCCTACCTCCTATACGATTTGGACTGAGTCGGAATCGCAAGAAGTATAGGATAGACTAAATATGCCTATTCAAGTCTATCGACCTTAGAAACCACTAATGAAACCATAGTTTAACATTGCATAGGAAAACGTTTTCATAACAGTAGTAATGAAGTAACTAGGTTAGCACGTTTTCTCTCCTGATATCTCCAACTCTTTTAATTTTCAGTAATTAATTTTATTGTTATTTATTTCAAATCAATCCAAAAACCATTTTTAAAACGTGACATTTCAAATTAAAACTAATTACAACTTAGCTCTTGGGACGACCTCGGATTTACCATTCTATACTACCCACGATCGGGTTCTCTGCCCGTTAGTGCGTTGTCAGGTAGATCGAGTTTTATAAATTTAAAACTTGATAAATTAATATTTAAAAGAAAATACGCATCAAGTTTTTGGCGCCGCTGCCGGGGAGCTAAAAATTAGTAATAATTTGAATTTCTGTATATATTTCCTTTTGTAAATATATTCTGCTAGTTTTTCTTGTAAGTTTTCAGATATGGAAGATGATGTAGACATCAGCGCGCTCACCATGGAGCAGTACATAGCTTTGATTCCAGATGACATTAAACCAGGCATAGTGAACCCCAAGATTGGCGATGACGTCAAATTTGAGATAAATGAAAACTTATGAGGGAATTAAGACGCAAACTATTCGCAGGCACCGATGATGAAGACGCTTACGAACATGTGCGTACGGTATTAGAGATTGTGGATCTCTTCCACTTCCCTGGCGTCACTCACGATGCAATTATGCTTAGGGTATTTCCAATTACACTCAAGGGACGAGCCTTGAGATGGAAAAACAGGCTTCCAGCAGGGACAATCACTACATGGGATCTCCTTAAAAAAGAATTTATTTGGAGATATTGTCACCCTTTCATAAATGCCAAGAAATTAGAAGGAATTCGCAATTTCAAGCAAGAGAGGGACGAGACATTGTATCATGCTTGGGAAAGATACAATGATCTTCTTTACCAATGTCCGCTACACGACCTGAACTGTCAACAGAAGGTTCATATCTTCTACACTGGATTAGACATCTCCACCCGCAAAATTCTCGACTCTAACGGGTTCTTTCCTTTGATGACACCAACATAAGCCCTAGAATCAATACAAGTCATGGCAAACCATTCGCATGACTGGTATGATGAAACAACCACTAGGAAAAGAATCAACGATGTCATGGACAACGTTGATGCCATTCAGAAAAGTTTCAAAGGGGAAAATCTAACCAAGGAGTACCCTCTTAAAAAAGAGGACGAGGCAATCAAGCATAGCAGATATATGGAATCCTTGGAAGAAACCATCATCAAATTTTGCGAAGACACAATTAAAAAATAGACCACGGATGATGAAAGGTTAAGGAAGATCCTTGAAAACACAGAATCGATAAAAGCACTTAAACTACAACAAAGAACCTTAGAAAAAGCTTATCAATTAACCCATAAAGTCCACACTAATACAGGAGAAAAATTCAAGGCAATAACGACAATGGGTAAGGAAAACATAAAGGATCTGGTTCCTCATGACTTATCACTTACGCCATTTCTAGGACATTTAAAGGAAAAAATGGGTAGCCCTTACAGAACTCGCGAAACCGTTCGCATGATTTGAAATCCTGAGGAAATTCATAATGCGAAAGCTTAGGAAGATAAAAGGGACATGAATGTCGGTTGGGACATTACAAGCAAGGATGTAGAAAGGCTGGGGCAATTTCTAGCACCTACCATACACACTTTACCCAACCTTGAACCAGTAGTGCAACCATATATACCACTGGGACTAGTCCATGATAAGGATAAAATTGTAAAGGAAAAAGGAACTGTTATTATATATATCCTCTTAAATGATAGCTTAATGCAACCTTTGGACCATCAGACGTTTCACGTCATACCACCTGACGACAATATGGTAGCAACGGCTACAATTTATGCCTAACAAGCAATTAAACAAATTCGAGGAGGAATTTTCTAATATTACAAAGGTTGCCGAAAAGGAATATGATAACCCTGTTATAAAGACATATGATTGTGAGACCTTCATTCGGAAATTACTACACCAAGTGAGCCAATCATCAAGGGAAATGAAATCTCAGCAGCAGTATGGTTCTAATTTGTCATTCCCCTACCCAGTAGCAAATCATGGTGTTCATTGCTACTCTCACTCGCACTTAATCTCAAGTGAGGGAAGGAACACCTTATTACTTGGCAAATAAGGGTGGAGTCAAGCTCGTGACTCAAACAAAAACAAGCGCTTTGTGGGAGGCACCCCATGACTATCTTTCATTCTGCATATTAGTTGGTTTGTATGTTTTCAACTTTGTTTTGCAGGATCCAGCAGCTAGGAGGCATTTATCAAGACCGGCTCGACCCATAATCATGTGGTAACTTTGCTAAATCTGCAGCAGTTACGGCGTAACAACTAAAGTTTACGCCGTAACCATTTCAGTTACGACGTAATCCATTTCATGGTTACGCCGTAACACTTTAAAAACTTAAAATTTTTATACCCACATGATTACGGCGTAACCACCAAGGTTACGCCGTAACCTCCTTCTGAAAACCTCAAAATTAAAGTTTTTAACATGTTTAAACCTTGTACATCTAAATGAACTTTGTGGGTATGTTCTCTGGAAACCCTCACGAGACTAAACTCATCCACTTGGGCCACCAAGTGGTTTAAAAGGCTTGTTGCATATGCTAAATGCAACCGTGATTCCTAAGAAAGTGAGTTAGGTTTGTATTTCCTGTACACTTCATAATTCTTGTAGAACAACTTTATGCTTTGGTTAATTTTTGTGATCACAATGGATAAAGAGCTTGTGGGAAGACGGAGATAATCTAAAAGATTTCCGCCAAATTTCAAATCTCGAAGCAATGCTCAGGGAGTTTCTTGTCCTAATTCTACTCTTTCCTTTTTATTTCATTTCCTTAATGTACAATAGGGACATTGTACAAATCAAGTGGGGGGATGGGAGTAGAATTAATACTTGACGTATGTTTTGCCTTCGATTTTCTAGTTTTCTTTGAAAATTATGCCAATTTTAAAATTATTGACAAATTTTTCTTAAATAACTAGAATTAATCTTTGTCAAATGCACATTACCCTTTATCATTACTTGGTGAGATTTAAGCCTAATTTTCCGTTTCTATCATATTATTCAAAAATCCACCAAAATATTAAGTGTGCCGGTAGTATTGTAGACTTTAGAACTTGGCATGTACATCATTTCGAGACCTAATTGATTAGCAGGAATAGATAGTTCAAGAAGGCAACACTTAGGAAATCACCCAAATAGCCTATATGTGTGTGTTTATCGACTTGTTACACTGACTTGTCGACCTCCCATGATAAACCCTTTTGTTGCACTCATTATTAGTGCAATATACCCCTAGATCACCCTTTTTAAAGCAATCTATGTTTTCACCCAATGTTATATGTATCGTTATACCATTTTGCCTTAACCTACCCTGTAGTCTATAGTTATCTTTGTTTTAAAATTTCTGGCTACTTAAGTCCATGGTTCGAGGGAATGGGAATGAAGATTTTATGTATTCATGGAAGACCAATCAATTATGATCTACAAAGACCCCCCTATATCATCACTTTCGACATTGTTCATCTCAAGTAGGAGGGTGTGCGTATAATATCAAATGTTGTAGGAGCAATAATTAAAAGATATAAACTTCTGTAGCATTTACATGTTTTAAAAAGAAAAATACCCATTCCATGCTATGGAAAGGGTGTTGGTTGTTTATTATTTCACACACTTAATGCATTTTTCTTTCATGTTTACTTTCTCTCTCTAAAGTGTTCATTCAACCACTCTCTCTAGAAATACCTCTCTTTCCTTCATCAAGTATGTTATTAGATAACATTCAATTGGTATCAAGAGCCATGGAGTGGTGTGTTTAGTTTTTGTGTTTTACATTTGATTTGTGTTATTTTTCTTGCAAAACCGTACCTGCATGTTTTCGTAGTGAGAAGTAGAGTTCTTTGTCAGCTCTTGACCGAATTGTGCATCGACAGGTTCTCCTTCTGTTATTACACGGTTGTTGCGACGCAAGAATAGATCTCTCCCGCGACCGTGTGAGCGTGATCCATCATATCCGCCTCTGTCCCCCCTCCCCACACTGCAACTCTTACTCTGGAGACCTAACTAGACGTGATCCTGGTGCTCCTGTCCACTCGCTCCTCTCTCCCCCCTCCCTGGATTATCTCCATATCACTCTTCGAGTCTCCCTGTCTTACTTGCCAGTGTTCACGAACAACCTCCCTCACTTACAGTCTCCAACCAAGTCTGGATTTTCCTTCACCAATTTCTTCCCTGCTTAAAAAACCTTAAAGTTTCCATTTTTCTTGTTCCTATAAGAGTAGTAACACTAGTTGTACAAGAATTTTTGCAAAACAACCATAAAAAAAGTATCTTTTTGTGTTTTTATAATTTTGGGTTTCGGACTTAGTTGTAACCGTTCTACACTAAGGATTAGTGGTAACCGGTCTACTCAGAATCAGTTTCAACCGATCTACTGAAGTCAGTTTCAACCGATCTACTCAAGTGCTAGTATCAACCGATCTACTCAGTTACTAGTTGAAACCGAACAACTCCACACTAGTTGAAACCGAACAACTTGACTCTAGTTAAAACCAAACAACTTGACTAAGTGGAAACCGAACAACTTGGCTTTTGTGGAAACCGAACAACTCAAGTTTTCAAAATTATACGGTTTATTTCGTTGACTTGTAAAATCCCGTGAAACATTTATTTGTTTTTCCCGGTTTTGTCAAGAATTGTAAAATCCCGTGTAGTTTCATAAATTAAAACACTTAAAAGACAACTTAATTAAACACAATTACTTTCTACCACCGTCCGATCAACCAAGTAATCTTTTAACATACACATTTCTCAATGACGACTCTTGCTGACAAAGCGATTCTTTCGGGTGCCGACAATCGTCCACCTATGTTGGAAAAGGATATGTATGACTCTTGGAAAAGCAGAATGGAGTTATACATGATGAATAGACAACATGGATGAATGATTCTTGAATCCTTTGAAAATGGTCCACTCATTTGGCCTACAATTGAAGAAAATAGAGTGACAGGGCCAAAGAAATCATCTGAGTTATCTCCTATGGAAGCAATTCAAGCCGATTGTGATGTCAAGGCAACAAATATCATTCTCCAAGGATTACCACCAGAAGTCTATGCATTGGTTAGCAATCATAAAGTCGCCAAGGAACTTTGGGAAAGAATTCAACTTCTAATGCAAGGAACTTCATTGACGAAACAGGAAAGGGAGTGTAAGCTTTATGATGAATTCGATAAGTTTGCTTATAAGAAGGGGGAATCACTTCGTGAATTCTACTTGATATTTTCACTGCTACTCAATGACATGAACATCTACAACATGAAACTGGAACAATTTCAAGTGAACATAAAGTTTTTGAATACCCTTCCTCCTGAATGGAGCAAATTTGTGACAGATGTCAAACTGGTTCGAGACTTGCACACAACCAACATCGATCAGCTTCATACTTATTTAGGACAACATGAATTTCATCCAAATGAGGTTCGTTTAATGCATGAACGCAATTCAGACCCGCTTGCATTGGTTGAAACTCATCAGATGACCCGGTCTCCTTATCAAACTCATCAAAATTCACACCAAAACACTCAATTTCAACCACAAGTTTCATCATATCAGTCTCCACAGTATGGTTTACCTTATCAGTCTCAACAATACTCAACTCATCAATCATCAACACCTCTTTCAATCACTTATCCATCTAATAGTTATCAGTCATCAATTCACCACAACATCTATTCTCCATCATCATCAATACCTCAATTGGAATATACTCCCTCAGTTAATCAACAATCTGAATTTTCCCAACAAGAATCAGGTTTAATTATTCCAGTGTTCCAGAAAGGTGATGATCCCATTGATGCCATCAATCACATGATGTCATTTTTGACTGCTGTCGTCACTTCCCGTTATCATACTACCAATAACCAGCTGAGAAACTCGTCAAACCCTAGGCAACAAGCTACCATTAATAATAGAAGAGTAACATTACAACCAATTCAGGAGAGACAAACTACTGTAGCTACGGGTACTTCAAGAACTTATACTCCGGGAGCAAGTGGAAACAATTATGGAAAACAAAGAACGGTTATTTGCTACAACTGCAAAGGGGAAGGCCACATGTCCAAATAGTGCACCAAACCAAAGAGGAAAAAGGATGATTCGTGGTTTAAGGATAAAGTGTTGTTGGTTCAAGCTCAAGCAAGTGGTTAAATTTTACATGAGGATTAACTCACATTTTTGGCAGATCTAGGAATTCCAGAAGGTCAAGCCACACAAACTGTCATAACTCACAATGCTGCTTATCAAGCTGATGATTTGGATGCATATGACTCTGATTGTGTTGAACTTAACACTGTCAAAGTTGATCTCATGGAGAATTTATCTCACTATGGTTCAGACGCTCTTTCTGAGGTATACAATCATGATAATGTGAATAATGATATGACTAATCAAGTTGTGCAGGCTATGTCGTCTTCTAAACAGTCAAATGTTGTGAACCATTCAGACACTGAAATAACCAGTGATAGCAATATCATTCCTTATTCTCAGTATCTGATTGAATCACAACAGGTAGCTGTTCAAAATTCTAACTCTTCTGCACAACAAGATGATTTGATATTATCTGTGATTGAACAACTAAAAACCCAAGTAGTTCATTGTACCAAGACAAATCTGGAAAATAAAAGTATCAATGATACTTTAACTGTTGAGCTTGAAAGATATAAGGAACAAGTCAAAGTGTTGAAAGAAGGACAAAACGTTGATTTAAAGAGTCAAGATAACATTTTAGATTCATGTGAACAATCTATAGAGATTGATCATCTTAAACGAACTCTTTCAGAACATTTAAAAGAAAAGGAATCTTTACTGCAAACGGTTACACTTCTCAAAAAAGATTTTAAGAAAGAAGAATCTAGAAACATTGATAGGGAAATAGCCTTAGAAAACCAGATCAAACACCTAGATAATATCTAATGTTGATGATCAAGAAAGGATTGATAGTAGTACTCAAGATGTTAATACTGTTAGGCCAAGTATTAATACTGCAAGTGAAAATATTAATACTGGTAGCTCAAATATTAATACTGCTAGTCCTATTCCTAATGATCCAAGTATGCAATCTTTGGAAGCAATTGGCATATTTGATGATGCATACGATGTTAAAGAATAGTCGGGTGCAGAAGCTGACCTCAACAACTTGGAAACAACCATGAATGTCAGTTCTATTTCCCACATACAGAATTCAACATAAGAGCTCCAATTAAGCTAAATAATTGGAGATTTGCACATTCGCTCTACTAAACTAGAAGGACGTCACTACAAAATCTTATAGGAACTGCTTTGGTGAGTACACTCCAAAAAAAGCTCAGAGGAGTACAAATCACAAAAGATTATCAAAATGCTTTTTTACCTTGTTTTCTCTACAACAGAAACCAAAAGGTGATACAAGCCTTGACAGAGTACAAGCTGGTATAGGAAGCAATACAAGAGGAGCTTCTGCCATTTAAACTTCAAAAGGTTTGGACTTGGTGAATCTTCAAAAGGCAAGAGGGCTTTTAGAAAATAAAGTGGGTGTATAGAAACCAAAAGATGAGAGACGGATTTGTAGTAGAACAAAGCTAAGACTAGTTGCACACCAAAGTGAATTAGTATTGATTATGATGAGTATTTTGTCTTGTTGTAGGTTTGAATGCTATCAGGATTTTTTAGCCTTTGCATCATTTATGGGTTTTATTGTCTATCCTGATGGATGTGATGGTGACCTTTTTTATATGGTACTATTGAGAGGAGGGTGTATATGTGCCAAAACCTCCTGGTTTTAATGATCCATAGTTCATCTGATAAGGTTTATAATGTAGAAAGCTTTATATGGTCTTCCATCAAGCTCCTAAGGCCTGGTATGAGACCTTGTTACCTACTATGGTAATATGGATACTGAAGTGGCATATAGATAAAAACTTTCGTTCATCAAGAAGGAAAGTTGGTTTATATCCTGTTAGTACAGGATGTTGTTGATGATATCATATTTGGGTCTACAAAGAAGTCTTTGTGTGTTGAATTTGAGCAGATGATGCACAAGAGATTCCAGATGAGTTCTATAGGGGAGCTCACTTTCTTTTTAGGGTTGCAATGTTACAACAGAAGGAGGATGAATCTTCATTAGCAAAGATTAGTTATGTGCTGTTAGATGTTGTAAGTTGATTTTACACACTGTAAAGGATGCAAGCACTCCAATAGAGTCTAACAATGCATTGCTCAAGGATGAAGAAGCTGAGGATATGGATGTTACTCTGTTTTTGATCATATGTGTGGATCATTGATGTTAATTAACATGTTCTAGATACTGAAATTATGTTTGCTGTTCGTGCGGGTTGTGCAAGGTTCTATATTTACTACTATAGTGAGAACATTGCAGGCTGGTATAAGAGATTTGATGGTTCATACTTATTTGGTCAGCCTAATTGGGCCTTTTATATCCTAGGGATTCACCATTTGACTTGGAAGCTTTCTCTAATAGTGATTATGCTGGAGCTAGCCTTGACAGGATAATAACAACGGAGTTATCCTATTTTGGCAAAAGGTTGATCTCTTTGGCAATGTATAAAGGCAAATATTGTTGCAAACGTCTACTACTGAAGCAGAGTATGTTGCTGCTGCTAATTGCTGTGGGCAGGTGTTATGGATCCAAAATCAAATGCTTGATTATGGGTTCAACTTCATGAACACCAAGATTTATATTAATAATGAAAGCACCATTTGTATAGTGAAGAATCCAGTGTTTCATTCTAAAACCAAGCACATTGAAATAAGGCATCATTTCATCAGAGATTCTTATGAGAAGAAGTTGATTCAAGTGATCAAGATTCACACAGACCACAATGTTGCAGATCTTCTCACAAAGGTTTTTGGTGTTAGCATGTTTAACTTTCTGATTGCTAGCATTGATTATTAATCGCTCTTATGTAGTGTGTAAGGGGAGTTTAATTAAGATTGTTGAAGGGAATGTGTCATTAAGCAGAAGTGGGTGATGGTCCAGGAAATCCTTACTGGATCCACACACATCCACAACTGTATCACTATCTAATCTTGAACCAATCACTACTCTATCTTAACCCAAAAGACTCAAAAACCTAGGAAAGCCAAAAGGACCATTGAGATATCTCAGTCTAGTGGACCTATTCACCTTGTTGCAGATGAGACTGTCTATAAGGAGTGGGAAGACAGAATGGAAAGGTTGCCACTACTGCTTCTAGCTTAGAAGCAGAGCAGGACAGTGGTAACATAAATAGGACCCAATCCATGGCAACACTTAATGAATCTTTTCCTTAGGGAACTGATTCAGGTAGTGGTCCCAGGTGCCAAGATACCATATTGGGGGGTGCAGAAGCTTAAATTAGGTTTGAGGCTGCATCTAAACAGTCTAATGATCCACCTCTCTCAAGAGTTAACACACTTGGAAGTAGGGAGGACAGCATGAAACTAATGGAATTGATGGAACATTATACAAAACTATCTAAATTGGTGAGAAAAGAAAAGAGAGATATAGTGAGCTGAAAAACAGAAAGAGAGTTGTGTGATAAAAACAGAAAGAGTGAATTGGTAAGAAAAAGAAATGAGAGATTTAGTGAGCTAAAAAACAGAAAGAGAGATTGTGAGAATCTAAATTTATGATGGCAATGCTTGTTGGAACAGAATTGGAGTTGATACTGCTAGGCATAAACTTAACACTGCCAGTATTAAGTTAGTACTGCTAGGAATATCTTAATACTGCTGGGTAAAGTTAATACGGCTGGACTTAAAAGTTAGTGCTAAAATTAGTACTGGTGGCGTGACCCAGTTGTTTCTGTTTGAGGCATAACAGAATTTCCTTGATTACAATATAGCCGTTGCGAAATTTCCGTCAACAACTTTGTCTATAGGTTTGACTAATTAGGAGAATTCATGATCTTTCTATAAAATTATAAGCTTTCTTCAAGATAAGAACAAATTTCATTCAGTTAGTCAAATCAAAATCCTAAGTGCTCTCTATATAATCTCAATTAACTTTGCCAAGCTCACATACTCTCATATACAAACATATCCCAGAACCCTAATCTAACTTCTCTCCATCAAATGGCGAATTTGGATTTCTGCGACAAGCACAACATGGTTGCCTACTTACAGAAGTCAGAAGGAAGTGAAGGATTTCATCAGATAATTGATTTTCTCACTACAAGTCACATTAGGTATGCCCTCACTGAAAGTCCAACTATCTATGTCTCTCTCATAGAACAGTTTTGGCAAACTGCTTCTGCAAGCACACTTGAGAATGGAGACATGGAAATCACTGCTACAATAGATGGGAAAGTCAAGGTTGTTTCTGAGGCATCTATTAGAAGACATCTCAAGTTAGAAGATTTTTTTTTTTTTTTTTTTTTTTTTTTTTTTTTTTCTTTTTTTCTTTTTTTGATGTATTGTACTTTGCTACTTCAGAAATTTTTTTAGCAACTTGATCTAATGGGTATGTGTCTATTCGAATAACTTAACTTTTCAAACGGGACAAACTTTTACCCTCAGTGGTAATTTTTGATTCATACAATCCTTCGTGCTTAAGTTCTAGGAATACTGCTTCGGGAAAAATTTAGTAGTAATATAGCAACTGCTTCATTTGGCTTGGCCATCCAAAACAAATCCTTTAATTTTTCAAATGATTTTTGATGCATGGTGAAAAAACTTAGATAGTTAAGACATATTTTTTGATGATCTAAGATTTTTTACAAAATATATTTTGAACAAGCACTTGATATTGCCTTACCTCATACAAAGGGGACTTTTATATTGCTCCTACCCTTACACAAAAACTGTTTAGCAATATGAAAAGAGCTTCCAAGAGATATACTAGGGTGGACCACTTCATTGTTTTCAATATTGCTTGTCAGGGTCAGTTTTTATAGGGTAAAGGATATCTACAATCATAGTTGAGTCCCATCACACACCCATCAGTGCTCCATCTACCTCACAACACCAACTTCACCACCCTTTATGCAAACAACCTATGTTGCTGAAGAAGCTGCTACCATGCCCCATGATTCACCTCTCCTAAGAGTTCACTCACTTGGAAGTGATGAGGGCAGTATGACACTTAATGAATTGACGGTTCTTTGTACCACATTATCCAAGAAAGTGGAGACTTTAGAATCTGACTTAAAGCAGACCAAACTGACATATGGTGCTGCTTACACTAAACTCATCATGAAAGTGAAAAAGTTAGATGGTTCGTAGTAAAACAAACAAATTTTATATACGTATATAGTATTAATCCCGTAAGAATTCTTTCCAAAATACTTCTCAAACAAGAGAAATATAAGGTAAAAATCTCACTAAAGAAAACACAATTTGTATATTTTTTATCCGGGAAGTACTTTTCCTCGGGTCGTGTCCCAACGAAATCGTGAATTGAGAATTTAGGAATAATTCGGATTCGAGTTTAGAATAGTAAAGGATTTTTGAACTTTGAGTTATACTACAAATGTAAAAGCACGAATTAAACACAATGAAATAGCACGAAATTTAAATGCACAAAACGTATTAATGCGAGCTAAAACTAAAATTTAAAATCTAAGGCACAACTTTTAACAAATTTTATACCTAAAAATCACAAATTTAAAATGAAAATTTTAGGAAAAGAATTGGAATTTTCTTAACATATTTTGGAATTTTTTAATTGAATTTCTAAAGTTAATGAATTAATCAATAAATAAACTTTTTCTAAAATTAACACTAAAATTTTACTTTTATTTTTCAAAAATACTAGATTTAAAAAGAAAATTATTGCAAAAAGAATTTTAATTTTTCAACTATTTTTCTATTTTTTTATGATTTTTCTAAGAAAAAGAAATTAGCTAAAATCTATTTAAATTTCTAGAAAATACAAATTTAACTGGAAAAATATAGAAAAATGATTTTTAAAAACTACAAAGGTGCAGAAATTTTATGGAACAAAAAGCCCTAAATTTTATAAACCAATTGAACACTAATTTGTTCAATTAAAACCAAACCCTAAATTCTTTAAACTAATAACTAAAAATTAAAATTCTATTTATTATTACTAAAAAGAACAGGGTAGAAACTGAAAGAAAGGAAAAAGAAGGGTAGGCGGGCTAACTTTTGTAAATTTACACAACAGTGTAAACGGGTGCCCTTTAACTATGAAGAAATGTCAAAACAAACCCCACGATTCTAGCTTATTTTGGCTTATTGAAAATGAGATTCAGCTAAAACTTAAAACTTAAAACTTGTTAAACAGCTTATTCTCTACAACATTAAAAAGGGGAACTATTGAACTTTTGTCACAGAATACAGCTAGACAATAAGCACTTTGCTAAACTGTTACTAGAAACTAAGGTGTTTAGAGCTTTTTCTAGGAAATTTGCTTATTCCTAGCTTATTTCTACATGAAATTTAAAACTAAAAGAAGCTAAATGAAGAATGTGATGTATACTAAGGACTTCTGAAAAGAAGTAAACTAAGTTTTAACAACAATTTCAAGAAAATTGAGCTTGAAAAGATGAACAGCAACAACAATCAAAACTGTTGTTGCTGATGCAGTTGACAAATGTACAAATGCAAGCTAATTTCTAAACTTAAAGCTTGTGTACTAACTCACTACCTTTATCTAAGCTTACTTTCTCCTAATTTGAGTACTAGAATTCTTAAAATCTCTTAAATCTAACAGAACTAAACCCTTAAAACTCCCCTGGTGCTAGAAAAGGTTTTTAAACTCTAAGTTTTTGAATTCTTCAAACTAACTCCTAAATCCTAATGTAAACTTTAACATATGACCTAGCTCAGCTAAATGAAGAGTTTTGACAGAGTAAAATTGACTTTAAGAGTCAAATACAACCTAATCCAAACACTACTTTATATAAAGCTGTCAAAACTAAGTAAGGCTTAAAATCTAATTTAAACGCTTAACTTCTAAAACATTTTATTACTCCTTGCTTAGAATGACTTATTATAAACTATATGTAGCTATAAAATGCCTAGCTTAGGTATGAAATTAAAACTTGTTACTCATTCTTAGCTTACTAACTTTGACAGATTTTAAAAAGTAAACTAACTTGATTTTGAACCAAATCAACTAAAAACTAGCACATCTTATAAGCTATTAATGTATGGAAAACATGATTTAACATAAGATAAAACACGAAGAGTTGAAATAAGCTAAGTGAATAAGCTGAAATGAAATTGACAAATTGAAACCTGAAATTATTGAAGTCTCAGAACCAAAGCCACTCTTGTAGAGTGAGTGGCTTAAACAACATGAACCTATTGGCTTCCAAAGCCTCTAAACCAATAAGCCATAAGCACAATAAGCTGTTCTTAGCTTATTCACTTCTTAAACATCCAAATTGAAACCAATGAACTCAGTTGATCATCTTATGATGTAAAATGATTATAAGGAGTAAATGAATGGCTAAAACAGAATTTTTAAATGAATTTGAGCTTATGAAAAGGAATAAGCTCACATGAGCTTATTGAGAGCTTAATGAATGAAAATGGCTTAAAATTGAAATCAAAGCTCAAGGAAAGTTGAAAACTGAATTATTAATACTCAAATGAAAATGTACAAGCTGAAAGAAGAAGAGTACAATTGATGAAAGCTGAATTTAAAAAAAAACTTAAGAAAAAATGCTTAGAAAATATAGAAAAACAACATAGAAAATGAAAAAACAAAAACCTTAATCTAACTCTAAAAAATGAGCTTAATCGTCCTATTTATAGAGGATTTGAAGAGGAGAAGGGAGAGATTCATGAAGCTTCCATTTAATCTTGGCCATTGATCATTTAACTTTGATTTGTGGCCGTTTGATTGAGATTATGAGGTGTCCTGGCCAATTATGGAGTGCCACGTGGTTGAAGTGATGTGGAGGTGGTTTTATAACGAGGTTGATGGATGTAGAGAAGCGGGGAGGTGATTTGTGAGAGATGGGTTTTTGGTGGAAAAAGGCAGGAAATGCGGTTAGAAAACGGTTGGGGGTTTTTTAAGCCGCGTGTGTGTTTGAAAGTATGGAGAGTTTGCACTTATGGTCCCTGCGATTGCTTGCCCCTTTTCTAGTATAAACACAAGTTTCATATTGGCAAATTCGGCCCTTGTGTTTCTTTGCTTCCTTTTTCTCTTTAATTATCAACTTTCTTCATTTTACAATCTTGGTCCCTTTGACTTCAAATATACAAATGAGCCCTTGAAACTTGCACACTTGTCAAAGTTAGTCCTTGGCTTCATTATTTTGACCTTTGACTTCCTTTCTTGCTGTGTCGGGCTGATCCGGCTTTGATCTTTGGCTGTTTCTTCATTTTTTTTCTTGTCTCTTTCGTTTCTTTGTCGGTTCTTGACTGTTTTTGCTTCTTTTTGTCTTTTTAATCCTTTCCTGCACAATAGACACAAAAGCACACATTTTTCTATTCTTTTGGCATTTTCTTGGCTTTTATTTGGCAAAATCCCGGGTATTTAATATATACAATTTAGCATTTATCATTAGAGCACAAAGTAAAGTCAAGCAAAGCTCGAAGAAGGGTCAGACTTGTTGTTTTATAAGATGAAGATGAGTTGGAGGATCCTTCCAAACAGGGGAGGAAGATTGCTCAGATTGATGAAGATGAGGGAATTACTCTAGTACAGATGAGTGCACAAACTCAGGGGAGGCATGAGCATGATTTTAAGGAATCTGATTTTGAGTTTATTGCTCCTGAAGAAGATTATACTGCTAAGCTCGATATTAGTACTGCTAATCTACCAGTTAATATTGGTGGTGCAAAAGTTAGTACTGCCAGCCATGAAGTTAAAACTGCTGCTGAAAGTTTAGTGTATATCAGAAGAAGTGCAGCAAAATTAAAAGATAAAGGCAAAGCTTTTATGAAAGAAGCTGAACCTGTTCAGAAGAAGACAAAGTTGCAACTAGAGCAAGAAAGACTTGGGTTGGAAGAAGCTCTAAGATTGCAAGAACAACTTGATGAAGAAGAAAGACAAAGGATAGCCAGAGTCTTGAAGGAAGTAGCACTTTGAATAGTCTGAAGAATGGTTAACATACAAGCTCAAATAAAGCTGATGAAGAGTTAGCACATAGGTTACAAGCACAAGAAAGAGAAAGATACTCTGAAGCTGACAAAGCAAGATTACTTGTAGAGCTTATAAATGAAAGAAAGAGAAAAATTTGTCCAAAAAATAGCTGAACAATGAAGGAACAAGGCCCATGAATTCAAGCTTAACAAATGACTTACTGTGTAATTATATCAAGGACATAGGGAAGTCACACTCTACAACATGAAGAAACTTTTCTTTGATGAAGTCAAGGAGTTATTTCCCCGACCACAATGAAGAGGGTAAATACTTTTACTCCAATAGAGAGTGATGATACAGTTCCTAAAGTTGTAGCTGGAAGCTCAAAGATAGATGTTGAACAAGAACTTAATCAAGAAAGTTCAAAGAGACAAAAGATAGGAGAAGGCTCAGAACCAGCTGAAGAATCAAAAGATGAACTGTCTCAAGAACAACTAAAACAGCTTATTTATCATGGTTCAGAAGAAGGGATAAATGTTGAAGCCCTACAAACCAAATACCCAATCATTAATTGGGAAGTTTACACTGAAGACTCAAGAAAGTATCGGAAGATCATCAGAGTGAGAGGTACTCGAGGATCGACTTCAAAATCTACAACAACAAAGTTGGTAGGAAAGTGGAACTTTCCCACTTTGACATAAACGTCTTCAGCAAGTCCTTTAGGATGAGTTATGGATCGATCCGCTAACTCAAGATTCATCCGAGTGGGGGTAAGTTCGGGTAAAGAAAGCTTTTTCCAAATAGAAAGGGGCGTGAGATTTATGCTTGCGCCAAGATCGGCCAAGGCGTGACATACATCCATTCCTGGGAAATTACATGGTATAAGAAACTTGTCGGGATCTCCAAACTTTTCGGGAAGCTTTTTAAGGAACATCGCCGAGCAATTCTCGTTCAACGGTAATTTAGCTAATTCAAGCAACTTTTCCTTAGTCATAAGCAAATTCCTAATCGTAGGAACAAATCTTGGCATCAAAAGTAAAGAATCCGTGAAGCTAATGTCAAAGCGTAAATCTTGAAACATTTGAAAAATCATTTCTTTTTTATACGAAGCTTTATCATGAGATTTTTGATCATTACGTCGCAAAGGATATGGAATATTCGGCTTAGGTAAAGTCTTCAGAACATTGGGTTCCAGAATGGGAATGGGGTTAACCGAAGGTGGGATGTGAACGGTACTTCCTTGGAAATTAGATTGCTCCTTATCCGTTGTCTCCTCAGTTTCTCGTTCCACTACCTTTTTAGGAGAAGGATTAGCAGGAATCGAGTGTCCCTCATAAGGAACTCCACTTCGAGTAGTGATTGCTTTCATCTCACACTTCAGGTTTGGAATGGTATTACTCAGAAGAGTACCCGAAGTTGAGGCTTGGTTTTGAAATAATCCACATAACATATTTTGCAAGTTAGGTTGAAAGACATTTTGTTGATTAATCAAGACGGCTTGTTGAGTCTTCATCGTGTTTTGAATTTCATTCTTAAAGTCTCCTTTCAACAAATTGATTTGATTTTATGTAACACCCCAAAAATGTATCGCAGCAGAAATGTGTCCGGGGGAGTTACTTCATAATACACAGTGCTAGATACAAGAGAACGACCTCTAAATGTGTCGTTTGAAAAGTAATCTCGTTGATTTCCTTGAAATTGATATAATGTTTGTCCCATAATTTGCATCATAATGAAAAGCTTGAAAGAGATACAACGCGATTTGATCATTTGTATATAAATAGTAATCCATGAATGAAATCTTGTCATTTTAGACTCTAATGCACATCAAGTAAGCCAAGCATCTAATTCACCTGAGAAAAACATGCTTAAAAAGTGTCAACATTAAAGTTGGTGAGTTCATAGATTTCTGTAAATATAAATGTTGAACCAAAGTTCCGTAAAGTATGTATGACCGTTTAAATCCTTAAATGTTCTCTCAAAATGTATGTATGATTTTTAGAAATCAAATAGTTGTAAAGTATGCAAGACCATTTCAATCCCCAAATAGTCACAAAATGTACGTATGAAAGTTGGACCACCTTTGTTCAAAGTATGTATTGCCATTTTATTCAAGACAACGCGCAAATATTCATGTGTGTATAAAACAATGATTACGATTACTCTAAGTTCATGAAACCGATGCACTAATATAACAGTAAGAGTTCATGTGTATGTGTTGTGGGCCCTGTAGACCCAACCAATCGTATTCCGACATGTTATAACGTTCGTTTGCCCAGTGATAGCTAATCACCCGAACGGGGATTGTCAATCCCGAATAGATCTATTTTATAACATTCGCGTGGACAACATGCTATAACGTTCGTTTGCCCAGTGATAGCTAATCACCCGAACGGGGATTCACACCCGAATAGATCTATTTCATACAATCGCGCCTCACCTCTAAGTTGATATACAGTTCATGAAGCTGTGACGTAGACTTGTATGTACCCATTACAGGTGTCCCCTCCAAGAACACCCGGGCATTTATTTAAAGAATATGTACTCCCATTACTGGTGTCCCCTCCAAGAACACCCGGGCAGTAATGTTGTTGTTATCAGTTCAATTCGCTTAAGCTAATCCGTAATCATTTCAAAAGTAAAGTATGCATTCGTGACCCAAAATGAAGTCAAGTAATGTATCCCATAGCGAGCTATGTAAATGAGTATGTAAACCAATTTGTAATCAACCATGTAAATGCATTTGCAAACAAGCATGTTCTCACCCGAAAAATATATGTAAAACAAGTAAAACATGGGGCTATAAACTCACCTCGATGTTGTAAAACGATTGGCAGGAATGCACATATTAAGCATATCAAAAACGGAAAACCAGAATGGCTCGATCAAGAAGTTGCGGTTTATCTTAACAGCTATGACCCACTAGCCTAGAGTAATGTATCTAGGTTTTCCGATATATGGTTACATCAACGCGACACGTTGATAAAGATTTAGATTTCCAAGTTGTAATAGTTTGGTTGTTGGTTAAATAAAATAATTCGAAAGTAAACGTAAAGTGTGTAATATATTCCGTATATATTACATATTAATAATGAACAAGTGTATAATTCATATCGTGAATTATATGACAAATACAAACACCCAAAAGAATAATACGAGTATATGATACTTTGCAAGTATTAGATGACGAACGTGAGAAAATAATTGAAACAAAACGTTTCGACGCGCGTTCGGGAAATCACCAATTTTCTTAATAACTGTTCTCGTATAAAAGTAAACACACGTTTTAAAGTCTTTACTTTGTCCATTAATCGGGAATTATAAAATAATATTTTATAATTTAGTATTTGTTTCCTCGACGGGTCTTAGTTAAACTAGTTGTCTCATTTAAAAAAGTGTAGTTCTCGTTCGTTTATCTGGTGATTGTATAATTTCAAATTAACGATCTTAAGACTATATAACTTCGTGTTTTATCGGTTTTTATAAAATAATAAAAATTATAATGAAGTTTATTAAGTATATAACTTTTTATAATTTCGACATGAACTATTCGTTATACCACGTTTCCCATTTTCGCAAAACTCAACGTTTTCCCTTAATCAATATATGTTGCAATTATTCTCGTTTCAATATTTCTAATGCCCGCGTGTTTTAAATGTAATATATATATATATATATATATATATATTATCAAAAATAAACAAAATAATTAATATCAAATTTATTTAACCATTTTAAACCACCAATATATATCCGGTTTTATATTTATAAATCTCGATATATTTTATTAGTCGATTTATACCATCAAACGCACCCTTGTTGCTAAACCAAACGCCCCTAACTGCACAACCAAACGCCCCTAACTACACAACCAAACACCCCTAACTGCACAACCAATCCCAAACGCACCCTTATGATTTTTTTGTTAACCCAAACACACCATATGTCGTGAATCTGATAACTCAAACGCACCCTATGTTGTTTCGCTAAACCAAACGCACCCTTATTTTGAAACTGTCAAACTAAACACGCCCTTATGTGTGTCTCTCTTAAACCAAACACACCCTTATGGTGTTAAACATGTATCCAAACGCACCCTTTGTGGTGTCTGTTAACCCCAAACGCACCCTATGGCGGTTTCTGCCAACCCAAACGCACCCTTGCGCGGTTTCTGCCAAAACCAAACGCACCTATTTCTGCTAAACCAACCAAACGGACCCCTTGGTTCTAGACTCAGATCCAACACACCCTTT
>BQNB010005288.1:0-96598 GCA_026074375.1 Tanacetum coccineum | reverse complement strand
GCTGTGTATTACGAAGTAACACCCCATTTGGTATTCCGCTGCGTTGTAAATGATTTTTGGGGGTGTTACAAATACGGCAGGTGCGTTTGTCAAACCAAACGGCATAACTTGAAATTCGTAATAGCCGTAACGAGTTCTGAAGGCTGTCTTCCGAATGTCTTCTTCTCGAACCCTCAGTTGGTGATAACCTGACCTTAGGTCGATTTTCGAATAGACACTCGACCCTTGAAGCTGATCAAATAAATCATCAATTCTGGGGAGTGGATAATGGTTCTTCACTGTTAGTTTGTTTAATTCCCGATAGTCAATGCACGTCCGGGATGATCCATCCTTCTTTTTGACAAACAAGACCGGAGCTCCCTAGGGTGAGGAACTGGGTCTTATAAAGCCTTTGTCGGACAGCTCTTTCAGTTGCTCCGATAACTCTTTCATTTCGGAATGCGCCAATCGATAAGGTGCCTGTGCTACAGGTGTAACACCAAGTACCAAATCAATTTGAAACTCCACTTGTCGAGTCAGAGGAAGACCCGACAAGTCCTCAGGAAATACTTCAGGAAAGTCTCTAACTATTGGTACGTCCTCAAGTCGCTTTTTCTCCGACTTGTCTTCAACCTCCTTTGCAGTGACATGTGCCAATAAGATAGTAAATCCTTTTTGCATGTACTTTTGCGTTTTAGTGCACGAAATGATGTTTAACCATGTCACATTTCCCTGGTTACTTCCATCACCGTGTATGATTAAGGTTTCATTTTTCCAGGGGATGCGAACAATCTTCTCGGCACATACAATGACCGCTTGGTACCTCGCTAACTAATCCATACCGATTATAGCATCGAAACTACCAAGTTCTACAAGCATTAAGTTTATGTTGAATGGATGGTTTAGGAAGTTTAATGTGCAACCCTTAAGGATAGTGTTTAACCTAATTATTCTCCCGTCAGCTAGTTTGACATCATAATAGTGATCTAGGGTAGATGGCGTGATGTCAATTTGGGAGCTAAATGCAGTAGACACAAAACTCCTATCGGCACCCGTATCAAATAAGATATAAGCATAGCGGTTGTTTAGAAGGAACGTACCTACAACGATGTTGTCTGGGTTTGCCCCTGCATTTCTAACCAGATACACCTTCGCTGGAGCCCTGTCATTCCCAACTTGATTACCACGGTCATTGTTTCTCAGTTTTGGGCAGTTTCTTCTAAAATGTCCTTGAGTTCCGCACTCATAGCAACCATTTCCCTTCTGGTTATTATTGTTGTTGTTGTTAGCATTTGCAGGTCGGCTTCTACAATCCTTAGCCAGATGGCCAACCTTTTTGCAGTTATTGCACCTAGGTGGACAAGGACCTTCATGATTGTAATTACACTTGGAACACAGAGGTTTAGACCCGGCGTATGGTTTCCTGTCACTATTGCCTGCAATGTAGACCTGGCCTGTGTTCTGCCTCTTATTTTGTTGTTGTTGGTTTTGATTGTTCTTGGAAAGATCATCATACTTTCTTTTCCTTTCTGCCTGACGTTCAGCATAGGCATGGGTCTTCTCATCCATCAACTCAGTTGTAAACTCGATAGCCTCTTGCATGGTTTTCGGCTTTGATGCCTTTACACTGCCATGTATCATATCGGGCAAGCCACCGATATACTTTTCAATCTTGTCTATCTCTTCTGGGAACATCCTGGAACACATCAAAGCTAGTTGCTGAAATCGTCGACTATAGGCCACCACATCGGTGCCCTTGACCTTAAGATTCCACATCTCAGTCTCAATCTTCTTGATCTCACCCCTCGGGCAGTATTTATCAGTCATCATTTTCTTCAGTGTTGCCCATGGCATGGCATGAGCTGCTTCAGGAGTAGTGGTCTTAACATGGGAATTCCACCATGTAAGAGCATCGTCTTGTAGAGTGCAAGTCGCAAATTTGACTTGACAAGATGCTGTGCAATTGCTAATGCTAAACACAGACTCCATTTTCTCAAACCATCGAGTGAGTCCGACAACTCCCTCAGTGCCTTTGAAGTCCAAAGGTTTGCATTTCAAGAATTCAGAGTAAGAGCATTCGCGAGCAGTTTGTGCTGGCCTTGGTCCTGAACCATTGCTGTTGTAGCCATTCCTAACCCTGCTTGCTTCTGCTTCAGCCATTGCAGCAGCAACTCCTTGGTCAATTAAGGCCTGAAGTTGTGCCTCAGTAACAGTTGTGGTGGGTGTTGCATTTGGGGTTGGTGTGACTGGTGTTGACCTTGTGGTTCTCTTTGGTGCCATTTTCTTCAATCACAAGAAAATACAATACCCGTTAGATTTCAATACAATCATAACGTGACATAACATATGCGTCATAAATAAAATAAGATCACATCACACAGTGAAATATACAACCAACACAAGATCGACATAACATAATACATCCATTCCATATATAATCTGGAAATATACATGATCTGTTTGGTACACAATGCTTCCCTATCGCTAGGTTACAAAATGAAAATCAACCTAGAGCCCTACTAGCCGGGAGTTACCCGTAATACTTAGTAGGCTATACAGGATAGCTAATCAGAAATAAAAGATCTATACAGGATAGCTAACCAAAACAAAAGATCTATACCGTCTGCTAGCTGGGAGTGACCCATAAAACTTAACAGACTGCATAGTAGATACAATCATAACCATAGTCTAGGAACTGCTACCAGTGTCCTCCAATGTGTCAACGCGTGCTCCAGCCTCCAAGGCCTGGGTACGCATGATATGCTGAACAGCAAGATCATCTGCAGCCTGACGCTGCCACTCGTGGCGACGCGCCTCAGTCTCTAATACTGTAACTCGTGCCTCTAATGCCCTGCAGTGAGCTTCAGACCTAGCCAAGGCCTGACGAGTCTCCATACCCTCTTGCTCGTAAGCAAGTCTCTCTCTCCTCAATATCTCAATCTCAGCTCTCACAGCTGCACGATCCTTTCTAGGGCATCGTGATGTCGTAGTGCAAAACTCCGAAACTCCCCTATTGCAAACATCACCTGGTAAGGTGACCCCTCCAGTTGACCAACACTAAGCTGTCAAAATCCTCGTCTTAGTATCTCGATCTGGTCTCTATAGTGGGTCCTGGCTGTCTCGCAGCAGCAGCAGCAGAACTCTCTCCAACCTCACACCCAGGTCTGGGAGTTATAAGTAGTAGTCTCTTCCGAGGCCGTGTGTCAACCTCCGGGAATATCAGCTCGCGGCTAGAAGATGGTGCAGTAGTGGGATAGGTAACAATGGAGGATCCCTCGATGGGTGTATGTGAATTCAGTAGGGCTTGATGCTTTAACATTTATTCTCTCATCTCAAGCCTCGATGCTCTAGGGGCTAAGGGGTCGAATACGTGGAGATAAAAGAATGGAGGTAGTAGAGGTGTAGGCGCCTCGTCCTCAGCTGGCACTAAGACTCCAGGATGCTCAGGCACCGGAATGTACACAGGTACAGTGTCCTCAGGTACATACTCCTGGAGACGAGGTGCCTGCTACCAACAACTGTCGGGCAAGACCTCCTCTAAGGAATCCTCAGATGGAATACTCCAAGATCGTGCCTCAGAGTGGAACAGACTTATAAGTAAACCGCCTGGAAACGGCTGGACATTGACTACAGTGACCCACTCGAAATAACTTAAATGAGTATATTATATAAGGCTCTTATATGTAATATACGTAAAATATATTTAACCACGTATATCAATTAAAGAATTCATCTAGTCCCACAAATGCAACAAATAGTGTATGCATGAATTTATGCATATAATGAGTCCCGTAGTACAAACCCCGTTGTATGAATTCGATGTTTAAAAATGGATATAAGACCATATAAAAACATTATGACCTGGTTCTCATAACCATGGCACTTGATACCAATCTGTAACACCCCCAACATTGGGTCGCAGCGGAATAGGGTCCGGGGCATGTTTAGCTTCAAAGATCAATAGCACAAGATATACTAAGAACGACACAAAAAGTCGTTTTATAAAAAATGATACATTGGATTTAATTGAAAGACTTAATACAAAATCATATAGCTTTACTTGTTCATTGTTGAATATTACAAAAGTTGACAATACATTTCCCAAAATATGATGCACCTAAATCTTTAAGCGTGCAATCCAAAATGTAACCCAATGCATCCCTGGCATCCCATCCCAATTGATCTGCTGAAAACATTGCTTAAAAAAACTTCAACAAAATTGTTGGTGAAGATTCATAGGTTTTGATAAATCAAATACGCAGGACCGCAATACTTTGTTATGAAATATGCAACACCATGCAGATCTCACAAACACTAGATTACATTTACACTAAGCTCATGACACTGAAGCTCGACGATCTTTCTTGCAATTAAACTATATATGCAATTTCTGCCCAGACTTTAATATGTTCAAACCCGAAAACATGCCTATAATTCGACATGCTATACGTGGGGGGACGTTCATTCTCGGTGATAGCGTAGTCACCCGAACGTGGAGCGGACGTTTCCCGCGAATTTTATCTAATTGAAATAACATTCGCGGCTCCATAATGTAATTCCCAACTACAAACTATGCAGATTGACGAGTAGTCAGATAAAGGGGTTCAACGTTTGGGTTATCGCTACTTAGGCAACATGTAATCAATACTTGCGTCCAATTTATAAAACAAAGCATGTTTCCACCCCATATTTATAAATCATTGAAATCGTAAAAATTGGGGCTATGAACTCACCTTGAGTTCAGATAAATCCCGAATATCTCAGATAAAGCGTCACGTAAAAGATCGAATGCAACCAAAATATCATAGGTCGATAAAAGTACCGAGGTACTTGAATATAATTCTTATAGTTGTTACATCGTAACTATCGTTCAGGCTATCATAATTTAAGATGTCATGACATGAAGTTTCGAGAGTTTAGGACACTTGTAAATTCGAGAAAACCAACAACGGTTCGTCGAAACGCCAACCAAGAGCCTCATTTATGAAACTCCCTAGTAATATAGTACTTTGATAACCACATAAAATGCTATAATAGCTCAAGTCGCCCAACTAATGGTTTTAGTAAAAATGTGGGGGGGGTGGTAATAAGTATAAAACGTTTATATTAAACCGTTTTAGTAAAACTAGCATAACTTTTTGCTTTTAAAAGGCCTATTCTGCTCTTGCGCAGTTTTTATGCCATCTTTTCGTATTAAGGACGACTATCTATTTGATATTTTCGATATTTTGACAGCCTATTGGTGAACCAGAACTTTTACTGTTAACATCAGACGGTGGACATTTTATTAAAATCGTATTCGTCGTCGTAAAACCCGTAAATGTCGTATTTTATTCGTTATAGCTCCGTTTTTAATGATTCTTTCGAGGACGTTCTCGTTTTTGAAAGTTCTATAATTTTATGAGGTTTACAAAAATATAACTTTCTGTCATGAATAGTAACTTTTATAAAAATAGTTTTATAAAAGTATTAATTGTCGTAAACTCGCGAAATTCATAACTCATTCGTTATTAATTAAAAAATTACGATTCTTATCATTTTGGAATCCTAAAAATATGTATTATTTGTTAAAAATATCAAACTAGCTGTTTGATATAAGTTTTATAAAAGTCATTTTATAAACTCCGTTTAATTAACGTATAACTCGTTTTTAACGTAACTTTTTCGTTATTAATCCGTTTAACAAGTTTCTTACCTTTTCGGAATCGTCGTGATTTGTATTATCTTATAAAAACATAAAATCCCCTGTTTGGAATTCGAAAACCTTCTGTCCCAAAATGATCTTTTATATAATTTATTTATATAATATGTTTTATATACTTTTCAACCTCACAATTTACCACAAGTCTTTTATAATTATATATATCATATGTTATACATATAATAATGTCCATAAGTTCATATTTGTCCAAGATCATCAAGATCACAAGTTGTGTTTTTTTTTTTTTATAGTATTAGTTTATTTAAAAACTTACATGAAATCATAAACTTTCTAAATTAACTTTTAATTACAAGTTTTTATATGAACTTTTTATGCTTAAACCGAGATTGTACAAGACTTATATATCCTTTATTTCATGATATTACCATTATCATAATATGTGAGAAAGTGTACAAAATCATAATCACAAGAAAAATTATATTTTTCATGTTCAAAAGTATTCCTAATGGTGATTTCACTATATAGCATATCAAATACATAAAAACTCATAAACTAAAAAACAAAAAGTTTAAAGTGAGACCTATGATAGTATGTGATGAATGAGGAACAAATGTTAAACCATAGTTTTAGACCTTAAAACCCAAGCTTGCACTTAAGAAAACCCTTGTTTCCAAATAAAACCCTAATCTTGATTTCTTGCTTCAATACTTGTAAATAATTAATCAAGGCTTCAAAATACTTTGAGGTATCTTAGATATGATATGAGAGTGTATGTAAATAGGTTATAAAATTTTTGTATGGATTGTTTGAGATGGCTTAGTGAGCCGTGACCCTTAGGAGAGAAAAAGAGGAAGAAAATGAATTGTTAAGTGTAAAGGGTTTATGATATTGCATGTTATATATATAAGGAACTAGTCAAAGTAAGGAAAACACAGACCAAAGACCATTGACTATCCAAGGGGACATGGAATGAGTTAGGGATGGCCTTGGTCATGGTCTAAGTCAAAGAGACAAGAATGACTAGGTATGGTGTGGATTAAATGGAAGTATGGTGTTCTTTTGACCACTTGGAAGAGTTTTATGATATTACTTGTACAAATGGCAAGAATTTCGGCAAAGATAGGTTATAGATGATATATTTTGTAACTTTTATATATTGGGTATAAAAGTGGGTATTTGTTGAAGCGTAGAAAAGTTTTGGTGGTTCCGGGAGCGCCTAAACGCAATTTATCGCGAAACGTATACACTTTACGTATCCGATAAAAATAAAATGAACAAAGTTAATAATTATCCTCAAAATAATTATATAACCCTTGCTTGATGTAAACATTTAATTGTTTGATGCCCGTTTACATTGAACGCTAATTTTTAGCTTACGCGATTTAGCTTAACATTTATGATTTAAAGCAAACGCGTACAATACAAAAGGTACATTGCGGATTTATCGATGTCATCAATGACTTGAAAACACAGGGTGTTATAAATGTGGGCAAGTAAACCCACATGAAATCGTCCTTGGTGATTTATTTACTAGCAAATCCCCTAATGATCTTTAATGGTACAAGTACAAACTCTAAGTAATTAAGTCATGTCCTAATGGTCTCCTACTAGTTCCTTACCCAATGGTTAATACCCATTTTGCTTCCCTTGCTCTTTCTTAGCCGCGGTTAGCAATGAAACAACACACCAAGTCATAAGATTTCCATAATCTAGCAAATCTTGTACATCAACTAACTAATTAATACATGTACTTGAGTGGTTTAGCCTAAAACCATGAGTAATCAACTAGAACTCCTCAAAACCATCCTCTAGGGCACGGTTTGGTTTGTGTGTGGACTAGGAAAGTTAACTAGACATCTTGCCTATAAATACACACTCCCTCTTACCCTCTTACACTCTTACAAGCTCACACACACTTTCGAAAAGGTTAAACACTTCCCTCTTTGTGTTCGAGTCTCAAACCGCCAACGAATACCCTCCTCGATCCTCATTCAAACCCACAAACTTCACTAGGTTATCATACAAGCTTATAAAAGGAATATACGAGCTAAGGATTTGGGTAAACCAAGCTTTGAAGCTTAGGAACGTTACACGTTTGGGTGTGACCGCTTTGGGTCGCCTTTAAATCCATGACCAAGGACAAGCTAGGACCTTTGTAAGTCTCCCACGCTACTTTGCATATCGTAGTTAATTGCCTTTTGATTTCTAGACTCATGTCGTGATGTAATTTGGATTTGCGATTCTATATGTGACACGTTAAAACTCGTGAGGTGCAAGAAACTAATAAAGTGCGTGTACCAAATGATTTAACACGACAAGGACTTAAAATGTTATATCCAAGGTGAAAGCTTAGTCTCCAACATGAACAACATACCCTATATACGAAAATATAAGGAAACTATACGTAAAATTTTAAAGAAAACGTAGCAACTTGGCTTGGGTGCGTGTATACAAGATTAATGAACGTTTGCATGTCACGAGTCGCGATCAGAAAATGCTAGGCACGTTGTTTTAGTGCTAGACAATTTAACGAGACCCATATGTTACACTAATAAGCCATTCGGGCCACTAATGGACTCGTAAAACCTAACAACCCACCGACGAGGCCCAAAACAAGCAAATAAGCTCACGAAAAACTCGACAGCTTATAGGTGAACTAAGACAACACTAAAAAGATAAGTGGACCCTAGCAAACGAAATGGACCCAAGAGAATAAAGTCGAAACCCTTAAACGGGCTTACTAGCCCATTGCGAGCCCAAAGTGACCATAAGCTCACAAAAACGCCTTTACATAAACAGCATATCTGTAAAGGTTTTGCACAGCTTATACATGTAAATGACTTAATAGACATGAAATAATGTTAATGGGCCAAGGCCCTAACCCTGGAAACTCATTCGGGCTCACAACAGTGCCCAATATGACCCAACATCGGGCTTATTAGCTATCGATAAGCAAAATAAAGCCAAACTGACCTCCTAATAGCTTTATTATACCTTAATGGTGCTTGAACGGACCCTTATGGGGGGGTTGGAGGTGGGGTGACCCAACGAAACCTTTAAAACCCTTAAAAGGGCCCAAGCCGCCCAAATAGAATATGCATATTACTTAATTGGATAAGCCGGAAATAAAAACAAGTTTATTTTGGTGGCTGAATATGAGATTACAAAATAAACCAAGGATAAGCCTAAAACACATAAAGGGTGCAATCTGGTTATATGCGATTGGGCCTACAGGCCCAATAAGCTCGAAATAAGCCATAATAAGCTCCCCGAGCTTATTTTAAGCTTGACAGACCCTCGTGAGCTTATCAACGGCTTTCAGACCTATTAAAACTATAACGGAACGTTAAAATGCTAAACGGACCTTAACGGGCCCAATAAGGCCCGTTAAGCCAAAAATAAGCTCGATAAGCTTATTTTTAAGCCGAACAACTTTTATGACCTATTTTAAGGATAAAAAGCAATTTTAAACCTTTTCGTGGTCAAAATACGAAAACCGAAAGTGGAGGGACTAATTCTGCCATTTTCGAAACTTAAATGAAATATTAAAGTCGTATATTGAAAACTTATAAACTATAAGGGCGAATTTCGTAAATGTCTAAACGATAAGGACTCAAATTGAACATTTAAATTAAATCCGAAAACTAGAGGGACTAGATATTAGAAATTTACAAAGTACAATAGGATGGAACTCGTCACTTTTTCGAAAAACCTAAAACCTATAAGGGACATTTCGTCATATCATGAAGACTAAGTAAATTAGGGCAAAGTGTAGAACAATTAGACAAAAAATGATAAGTTTTAATAATATTAAAACTTGGAGGTTCACTTGTAAATAAATAAAAACTGTAAAACGAAGGGACTAAAACCGTAAATATGAGAAACTTATGATTTACTTTGATAAAACAAAAGTCTTGTTTTATGAACTTAAGCGAGTACAAACGGGATATATATATTAACATATATACGTTTATGTTTCGAGTAATAATTAAATATTATTATCGAGAAGTAATAAATATGATACTAGTTTTATTTAAACGGAAACCATTTCACGTTTCAAGAATTACAAACGGATTCAAGCTAAATATAAATGATCTTGTGCGTCACCACACAAGTGATAACGGTATATATATAAACTTAAAATGGAATTTAGTTTATATAATGAGTCGTTAGCTTAAATGTGTAAACTAAGACTTGACCGTGACTTACTAGTACTTGACGGTGTGCTTCACTGCTTTACTTGGATTTATTATCATTAGAGACTACCGCTAAGTGTGAGTTCAAATGCTCCCCATGCTTTACAATTAATTTAAATGATAATACCACATCCTTGGGGTAGAACATGCTTGTATTTTACAAACTGGACGCAAGTGTACATTTTATACCATGATTACGTGTTTGCCTAAGTTACCATAACCCATTTTGTCCATGATCATGAACTGTTAATTGCATAGATGTAGTTGGGAATTACATTGTGTGGGCGCGAATGTTATGGATAGATCTATTAGGGATTGACAATCCCCGTTCGGGTGATTAGCTATCACTGGGAACGAATGCATACCATGTCGAAACAGGGAATGTAGCGGGGTTTAGCCCATCATTCACGGACACCTGTTGGCAAATTTATATTTGCATCCATATATGTCGAGCTCGATGAACATACTTAGGGCACCGAAATTACTTTTTTTATGATGTTTGCATTTGGTTGTCTTAATCATACACTTGGAAATCTTGCGTCCCTACAATCGATTACATAAACCAATGATCACCAACTTTATGTTGACTTATTAAGCATTTTTTTAGGACAATAAGGCACGAGTTGCGAATGTAAACATTGGGATCAAACAATTGAAGAGTCAACACTTAAGATTTGGGGTCTTAAAACACTTTGGGGACAAATTGTTATAAACCGTAGGAATCTTTATCAAAATTGTTGAACAATTTGAGAAAGCCATGAGCTTAATGTACACACAAGTATTTTGTATAATCCAATGTATCTTTTCAAACGACACGTTAGTAGTCGTTCTCAATCTTGTGCTATTGACCCAATTAATGTAACGCCATCGGATATTTAAAAAAAAAAAAAAAACAACATTCCGCTGCATAACCCAATTTGAGGTGTTACACTCATACCTATTCTTGAATGGGTTGACTTGAGAACACTTAATGCTAACGTCTATCTTGAAATTCGTTTAACTAATAATACTCACACTTCGGAAAGACATTCGGTATGGAGTGGCAAAAGTCTTGAAATATGTATTTGAGCCTTTCATGAAGTCCTTATTTTGTCTATGGGTATGATAGCATGTGAGCTATTGGATCTTGTAGTTAGCTGGATCAGGAACCTCCACCGCCATCTTTTAAATCCTGCATAAAAACAGTTATCATAAAGCGAGGGTTGACGAATATGGCATGAGTCATTCGCCCCAAGCTTTGGGTTGGAGTAACCTTCAAATCCGTGAGGACATGACCTGTGAATCGAATAGATTACAATTAAGACGAATCTTCTAGACAAGGATTTCCAGCTGTAGTAATTGAATCTTTCTAACACATAAGTATTAGATTCATCTACTCAGCATGTTCCATTATCGGATGTCTCAAGCAGACAGCACGATAAGAATTGAACTAGTGATTACTACTCACCGATTATATAGACAATCGATTTGAAAATCAATCAAACCTGTGTCACTTACTAAAGTGGTTTGGTGACACCATCGAGAGTTTTTAAGCAATTTCCAAAATTTTTAACCGTTGATCATAACCTGGAACAAGTTTTTTGTTTCATAAAGAATCGCACCGATTGTTGACTTATCCAGTATGTCACAAGCTTGATTTCATAGAATCGCACAAGACACCTACCATGAGCCTTGTTTGATGTTGGCTACAAGCAGGATTCCATCTTCATTGTGAATACCTAAGTAGCACTCGGTATGTCTGGCAAAATCACGAAGGATCTTTGCGTTTGGACTCTAATAGATATTAACATGATATTCACATTGTGTTAGATAACAGAGTCAATATGAACAGTGCCTAATGAGATTAATGATGTTCTCTTTGGCTCTAGACACCATAGTGCACTTTTAATTTTAGTGATCCGGAGGTGCGAAGCTGAGTGCCAACCTTTTCAATATCAACTAACTCGGAGTGAGAAAGTCAATAGAAATAAGTGTATCTCAGTGAGATTTTGAAACAAAGTCTTTTCTGACTAATTGAGTAGCGGAGGGGTTTGTGCATAGCGTCCCAAGGTCCATGACTGACTTCAATTCCAGACAACACCGAAGCTTTTCTGACAGCATATGAATTTGTCTCCAGTTTCTGCCTAAGTGTATGGGAGGGCTTTTTTCTTTTCACCCTTTATCCTTACATTTCTTTTTCATTCTTCAACCCCTTCAATGCTTACCGAGACTTCATAACTAACACCTTGTCGGGTTTGTTCCAGTTTTAGCTCCATCTCAGTCGGCATTATTCCCGATTCTCACTTTTTCTCCTTTTTAATCATACCTAAGGACTTCTACACTAACTAGTGGATATCCCTGGGTAGATCCCTCCGATCCTGGCTGGATCATGAATTTGAATACCTATACCTAACCCGCTATAACTCCATAAAAATAAGTACATGGTCGGTCCTTTTAGGGTATTCCATACCCATTACAAACCAAAAGTCATTTAAAAAAATTTCATTCAAAGTGTTTGATATAAATATCAAAAGGTTTACACTTTGAATGTTTTTAATCATCACTAAAAGCTCCCCCTTAACATGTGCATCGTAATCGTAGTACATGCTAAGTTTGGAGTGCATCGAGTCCTTTTTAATTGATTACTTCTGTCAATATACATTAAGTCCAGGTTAATTACATTTTCTCCCCTTATCCAAAATGTTAATCCCTTGATATTTTGGAATCAATTGATAACCGTTCGGGACAAAATATGTATAAGTAGAATGGAACCTAATAATTGCTCCCCCTCAACTTTTGAGGGTTTATAAGATAGTGCTGAGTACAATAATTTGAAATTTTTTGAATTTACTAAGAAATTCTTGAAAATTTTATACTCGATCACTCCTTAATATAACCATAAAGTCTACACTACATACAATCTTTCACAAGTTATTTTATGTACGAGGTTTGACCTGAATGATGAGAACATCATATTAAAAAGACAAAAGGTACTTGTAGTAGTAGCCATAGGCGTCACTCATCATACATCTCCACCAAGACCTTTACAAAGCTCCTCATTAGCCTTCTTTCTTTCAAGAAGTCGTCAATCAGATCTTTCTCTGTCTAAGCACTCTTCGGCATGGCTTCAACTTTCTTTCCAAGTTACGAAAGTCTTTGCTTCAAACTTTGAGTATGAAACAGATTCAGATACATATGTAACTTGAGCTTGTGTGGTTGGTGATGTCGGTGTTGATGTTGTCTTAGCTTCCCCCTAAACCAACAATCCTTTCTTGAGTAGATTCAGAACTTTCTTGCAAGCCGCATCAAGCAGTCTTAATGTATCGAAGCCCAGATATCCTAAGTACACAATTAACCCTTTCAAGAATTTGATACTGCAACACCAAAGTCAATTAAGTCCCCGGATGAGGTGCATTTTATCTCTTAAGGAAAGTCCCATGATATAAATTGCAACACCAAAGTCAACTAAGTCCCGAATGTCACAATTATTCCCTCTAAGTAGTCGAAATGATAACACCTAAGTCAACTAAGTCCCAAATGTACTCATTTCTTTCTGCAGAATACTGACTGACTTAAGGAATCATCATACCTATGTGTACCTCTTTTATCAAATATTTCTAACTTCTTTTGAGGAAAAAAAAATAATAAGCTTAGGCGGATTGACCGTTTGAGGAAGCATTAATTGAATCAGAAAGAACTTTTCTACGTTTTAAATAATTATACACTTAACTCTCCCCCTGGGGACTCAATGAAAATTGCATACTGGCTAAATGACGAGATGTCCTCTACCACCATGGTGATTGAAATAGTGCACCATAGATTCGAAACAGCCTAAATCAAAGAAGCTAACCTTTTAAAAGAGCAAAAGAAAGTCAAACCTCAAAAGAGGGCCAAAGGACACTATCATGTATACATCTACTCCTTCCCCTTGCTGGTTTCGACACCTCGGAATCAGCAAAACCTTATACGCATACATATTCGAGATCATGTTTTGAAGAATTAATAAGCCTTAAGTCTAGTCTGTGAGAAACATTTCAAGTTTTTTAAAAACTATACAAAGTAATTTACAAGCATTCCTAAGTCTTTTACAAACTATGAGGTGTTGGCAATATTGATCGCTGGTTTAAAAGCCCTGAATTCACTAATCTCAAATTAGCTAAATAAGTCTGTAAAGACTTTAAACAAATGACATCTAAAGCTCTTGTAGTTAATATAAATTAACTCCCCTTGAAATTATTATCCGTCATTATTCAAAACTTTATCCGTTTATTCCATGACTTATTTTGAAAGACTGTTTTAAAAGATTATTGGATGACACTTTCTCCCCCTCAAATAATGACCCGTTTTCTATTTAAAGAGCTGTTGTCATTGTTTGAGTGGTCGAATTGTCTTTGAAAATCTTTTTGTTATTACTGAAAACACTGATTCATTGTGAAGACAACTTTTTTTACCAATAAAAATAAGATTTCTCTTATTTTGACAAATAAATGCACTGACACGTACATTAATTTGTATAAAGGAAGCACGGGTTGTGATGCAAAGTAATCACAAGCCTTTGCATGGTCATAAAGTAGACCATGCCCGAGAATAAATTCCCGTTGAGAGGTCAAGTTTCCTTTTTGAAATATTTGCCTTTAAGATGATGACCGGGTTGCTATCTGAAATAATAGCAAGCCATTTGGCATGTTTTGAAAACATTTAGAACTTCTGCTCGAACTTCATTTACAGGCTCGTATCATTATTGAATGACATTTTTAAGATCGTAAATGTTATCGATTTTCAGAAGACATGCCATTTGAAAACTTCTTTTTGTATTTTTCTCTTTTTTTTAATTTTGTATTTTTTTTGAAAAATTAATATAAAAAGAAAATATTTTTAGTTTTTCTGAGTTATATTATATACATATGATACAAAGGATATTCGAATAGGTACCACCACTATTCGTCAACGTCATCTGCCAACTTTTTCAGAGTCTCCGGCGTAAAACTTCGCATACCCAGCTTGTTGATTAGAAATTCAATTCTTTCTCGGCCAAGAGCTTTAGTGAAGATGTCCGCCAATTGATACTCCGTATTGACAAAGTAAAGTTCGATCACACCATTTTCAACATGCTCCTTGATGAAGTGAAATCTGATGTCTATATGCTTGGATCTGGAATGTTGAACGTTGTTGCAGCATAAGGCAATAGCGCTTTTGTTATCACAGTACATTGGAATTTTATTGAATCCAAAGCCATAGTCGGTAAGTTGTGATCTCATCCAAAGGACTTGAGCACAACAACCGGACAAAGCAATATATTCAGCTTCCGTACTGGATATCGCAGCGCTTTTCTGCCTTTTAGACGACCAGCTCACAAGTCTATCACCCAAAAGTTGTATACTACCAGATGTGCTACGGCGTGTATCTTGACAACCAGCATGATCCGCATCTGCAAATGCTGTTAGTGCAAAGGAAGAATCCTTCGGATACCAAAGACCCCGATGTACGGTTCCTTTTAGATACCGAAAGATCCTTTTTACCGCATTTAAGTGCTTTTCGGTAGGCCGAGCCTGATACCGGGCACACATGCATATAGCAAATTGTAGGTCAGGTCTACTGGCTGTAAGATAAAGGAGGGTGCCAATCATACCACGATAGTGTGACGGATCTACAGCTTTCCCTTCTTTATCCTCATCCAGTTTGGATTTCTCCACCATGGGAGTATCCACTGGGTCACAAGATTCAAAGCCATATTTCTTTAGTGATTCAAGAGCATATTTAGATTGGTTTATGAAGATGCCTCTGGGACTTTGAGAAATCTGTAGTCCTAAGAAAAATGAGATTTTACCCATCATCGACATCTTGAATTTTGAACACATGATTTTAGCGAATAGATCACAAAGTTCAGGAGTAGATGCAGCAAAGATAATGTCATCGACATATATTTGTACCAGTAGTAGTTCCTTGCCTTCTCTACGGATGAACAGAGTAGGATCCACTGAGCCTTTTGAGAAGTCATTGGATATCAGGAATGAAGACAACATATCATACCACGCGCGTGGAGCTTGTTTCAACCCATAAAGAGCTTTCTTAAGCTTGTACACGTAGTTAGGTTTGTCTGGATCCACAAATCCGTCCGGTTGGCTAACATAAACCTCTTCCCGCAGATTACCATTCAGAAACGCAGTCTTCACATCCATTTGATAGACGACCATGTTCATATGAGCAGCAAACGCTAGAAAAATTCGTATAGCCTCTAATCTTGCAACCGGAGCGAAGGACTCTTCAAAATCGATTCCCTCTTCTTGACGATAACCACGAGCGACCAACCGAGCCTTGTTTTTCAGAATACCTCCTAACTCATCAAGCTTAACCTTATAGATCCACTTAAGAGTGATGACAAATGCTTTATCAGGAGGAGGAACAAGTTCCCAAACTTCAAGACGTTCAAATTCATGAAGTTCCTCTTGCATAGCTTCAATCCAACATGCTTGAGTTAATGCTATGGTTTGTGAAGTATTCTGCATGCGTGAGAAGAATTATTGCTGATCTCTTGCATGTTCCCCCAAACGATAATCATCGACAACCGAATTCAAGATACAGATAAAAGCAGTATTAGATGGTTGGTTACTGATTCTCTACTAAATTCAATGTGCACTTTAAAATGTCAATGTTAAAAGATCGTTCATTGCTAACCTCAACATTTCAGAATCTGCTCAAGAATACGTGATGTTGTTCTGGGGAAGCTGATTCAGAAATTCGCCAAAAAGGAGTCTAGAAGAAAGCTTATTAAAAAGACCTGTTGCATGAATTGGCAGGGAAGATTAATCCAACTCATGCATCACTACAATGGTTCCAGAACAATTCAAGACAAAGAAGATCCAAGACAGTAAGTACCAGTAATCAAGACTAAATACAAAGACGTCCATCTTCAGCATTGGAAGCGCTTGGATGCAATTTTATTTTGGTTGTATTTTACTTGATAGGAACATTAAAAGTACTTCCGTATGCCCACGTATTGGGGAATATTTGTTAGCCTTAAAATATTTCGGATCTAATACGGAGTTCATTAGTTTATATTAGCCTGACACGCATGACTAGAAAATGTCAATGTAGTAATGTAATCGTGGTTCAGGGCTATATATATCACCTTCATACTTCCATGAGGGGTAGGAATCATAATTTTGTAATAAGGTGTGGTTGTTTTCTCTCGCAAAGAACACACACATATTCCCTTTTTCCTCCCCTAATAATATGGCTTTCTATTTGTTTAATCCTCCCCACTCACGAATCATTCTTGTTAGCTTGTTGAATGCTTAAGTATAACCTGATCAAGGGCTTATTAGAGCTTATATTTTGATACTTTGCTTAAAAATAAGCTCATTTAGGGCTTATTTGATTTTTGGGCCTATGTTGGTTTCGCAAAAGAAAGAAGGGAAGAAAAGGGTATTGGGCTTGGCCCATTTGATTGTTTTCGGCCTATGGGCTTATAGCTTATTTTTGGTTTCGACTTATATTTTGGCTAATGGCTTATTTATGGTTCGGCTTATTTATGGCTTAATGGTTCGGCTTATATTTTGGCTTATGGCTTATTCGGTTCGGATTATATTTTGGCTTATGGCTTAGTCTGTATGGCTTATATTTTGAGCTTATAGATTATGTTTATTTCGGCTTATATTTGAGCTTATGGTTTATTGGGCTTTGGCCTATTTGATTCAGCATATTGGGCTTTGGTTTTGGATTGGGCTTGTATATGTGTATATTGGATTTTGGGCTCATATAAAGTTTGGACTTGTATTTGGCTTCGACCCAATAAGGTAGATATTAGTATTTTCTTTTAAAAAGTTTTCGGGCTAATTATATAACCATAATGGGCCGTAAGGCCCAATGACAAATAAATGGTTAATGAACTTAGATTGGGGTCACAAGTAAATATATTGGACTTAACAAATATATTATTGGACTAATATTGAACATTTGGGCCCAATAAGTGAAAATTGAATAGTTTGGACCGCCAAGTCAGATAAATGGATTTATGGAAGTAGAAAAATGGATAAAAAAGGTCAAACTTGGTCATTGGTCGGTTAAACGCTTTGAACTATGGACTTTTGGCATTTGTCAGAAGTTTGGCAAAATTGGTGTGAAAAAAAAAAAAAGAAAGTGTTAAAATTTTAAGGTTTGGAAGCCTTGCAAACCATTTTATTACAAAAACGAACGGTCCCCATTTCGAAATTTTATGGTAAAGACACACTTAGAAAATAAATGTGACAATAATTATTTTGTGTTGACTTCAACTAAAGGACAACAGAACGACTTTTTTGTAAACGTTTAAATGTTAAGGAAATAAATGTCTGAACATAAATATAAGAAGAGATAAGATTTATACTTACCATCTTTTAGCCAGATAAAGAGATAAAATTAATAAAATATTATTAATGTTTCTTAGATTATATAAATAATATATATATAAATATATAAATATATATATATATATATAACTTTAACGTTGCGGAGATTTTTATTCGTTTATTTTGATCCTCGAACTCCTATTTATTTCTCGTCAGATTCTTTTGATTGTTTGTTCAACTGTCTCGTTTTAACGATTGGAAATGTTTTGAGTATTTTGTGTCGATGTCGCACTTAGCCCAAGTGCATTGAGTTGTTTTACTTAAGTACCACACAACCATAATACCAAAAGGTTTTGTAACAAGAATAAAGGTTTTGTATTGAGAATAAGAGTTTTGAAATAAGGATAAGGGTTTTTGTGAAGAGAATGAGGATTTTGTGTGAGTAAAAGACGAATGCCTTTACAATAAGGCAATATTCACAAAATGTTAATTAAGTGGAAATTAATAGTTATGTCGTGCTGGGTAACAGATGTGCGTTGTAGATATTATTTGTGCGTTGAAGTAGAGATTGTTGCATTCGTTAGTAGAGATAATTCTAATGGGCGGGTATACATCTTTTGAGGTGAGTTCTCATAGCCCCAGTTTTTAAATCTTTTCTGTTGGGTGAAAATGATACTCAAATGTGTTTTGAACTGTTCTTTGAACTGTGCGAAATGTGGTTTTGTTTTTTGGGACAATTTATGTGCTTATGACTGCTATGTGAATGATATGTGTTGGTATGATATTATGTGTGGTTCTTCGCCCTAAATATAGCTCCGGCTGGTAGGCTTTAGGTGCGGTATGTCATTCGGGGTTGCGACCCAAAGAGCGTTGGTACACGCTGGTGATAAGACTAATGGGGATGCTAGGTCTTGGTACATGATTAGCGAGGATGCTAAGTCACGGGTTTGTGACCATTTTGCATATATTCATTGTCATATGGCACAATTGTTCAACTGTTGAAAATATTGGCACATCGACTGGGTTTTGAATCAAACCTACGAGCTCATCAATTTATTGTTGACGTTTTCGAGTATCATTTTCAGGTGTGTTGTTATCAAAGGTAAATGAGGAGTATTTGGGACTAAAGATGAGTACATTGGGAGTTTATTGAAGGACAATTGTTTGACTTTTTCCAAGGTTGCGAAATTATAAACTTTTGTAAATAAACTTTTGTAAACAATGTATGGTATGATCTTGTATCTTGTGCAATGTGAATCATTTTGTCACATTTTTGTGTTTTCGCCGCTGACGGGGTGTGATAGTAGCCGTGAAAAGAAGTCACAGCTCGTCGCTCCTTAAACAAGCATTGCAGAATTTTGTTTTCTTAAAAAATAGCCACAACTCGCTGCTCCTTTGACAAACGACTACTACAAATCAAAATGCTCATTGCTCACCATCCCAAAAATCTCCACATCGCTGCAGGCCAAACATACCCTTATTGCTGGACAAGAGAAATCAAAAGATGGTTATTTAATTTGGAGTGGTAAGCGTATAAGAATAAGTTAAGTAAAGAAAAGAAAAGTATTTTCCCCCCCCCACCTCCCCTCCCCCCCCCCCTTTTTTTATATATTTCTTTCCCACCCTTTCCCCCCCCCCCCCCCCCCACCCCACCCCCCCCCCCCCCCCCCCCCCTTTCCCTTCCCCCTTTTTTTCCCCCCCCCCCTTTTCCCCCCCCCCCCCTCCCCCCCTCCCCCCCACCCCTTTCCTCCCCCTTTCCCCCCCCCCCCCCCCCCCTTATTTCCCCCCCTTTCACCCCTTCCCCCCCCCCCCCCCCCCCCCCCCCCCCCCCCCCCCCCCCCCCCCCCACCCCCCCCCATTCCCCCTCCCCCCGTAGCAGATATGTGTTAATTTACGCGTTTTCTTACACTCACACGGCGAGACGTGATTAGTATTTTTATTTTGTATAACTATTTGATATTTATAAATAGTTTAGAGGAAACTACAATTTTGGTCCACTATCTTTACCGGGTATAACACTTTTGGTCCATTTTTTTAAAAATTTGCGGGTTTAAGCCAAAACCCGAGTATCCATTTCACATTTGATCCAAATCAGACAATTTCGTTAAATCTGATTTGGCTCAAATGTGAAATGGATACTCGGGGTTTTTTTGGCTCAAAGTGAACCAAAATTTTAGATGTGCACAAAAGTGAATGATACTTACTCGGGTTTTGGCTAAAACCCGCAAATTTTTAAAAAAATGGACCAAAAGTGTTATACCCGGTAAAGATAGTGGACCAAAATTGTAGTTTTCTCTATCTAAATAGTTTATAAAATTATGGGTTACTAGGCAAGGGCGGAGCCAGAAAAAAATTCAAAGATGGGGCAAAAAAAAATTTCAACAACGGCATAACTAAGACATAAAAAGTGGGTAATTTAATATTTAATGTCCCCGTTATGTTTATAATCATCTTCACTTTTTGAGTGTGTTTACCCAATATTTAATATTCTAACTTATAATGAATATTATATAAAAATAAAATAAAACTTATAAAGAAAATGAAAAATGAAAGTACCATTTTTATTGCTCTCACCCACCCACGTGAACTTTTATTAAAAACCAGACAATATATGTGTTTTCCAAGTAATCTTTATACTTTTCTTTATTGTAATTGTACTACAGTATCCTTTTTGACCCTTTCTACTCATTTATCTACTTTACACGCACTGTTTTTCCTTCTTCTTCCTCCTTCTTCACCATTGAAACAAAAACAACAGCTCCCAATTTAAATAAACACATTGTTTTCTCTTCTTCTTCTTTCTTCTTCCTTCTTCTTCTTCCTTCTTCACCATTTCTAGGGGGCAAATAGCAAAAACATCTCAAATACTTAAAAAATTAACACTACAATTTTTTTGGGTGAGTGGCACTTGCCCAGCCTGCCCCCTGTAGCTCTGCCCCTGCTAAGAGGGTAACAACGCATTGCAGTGGTGATGACATGTTTTGGTGAACCATTTGTTTGGGTGGCTAGTTTTTCAAACTTCGGTTCAAGGTGATAGCATTTTGGTTGGATAGTGAGTTAAAGTTTTTTGAAGATACGAATTAAGGCAAAAATGAGAATTCTGACACATCTTCTTCCTGTTTGCAAGGTGATGGAACATAAAACACATACATGTTCACGACCGCAGGACAACAATAGCCATCTATCCACAAGTTCTGGACAAAACTTGAAAACCAGTCACTTGGTTAGTTATCTAACCATATTTAGGTGGTGCTTGACACAACGTTATAGAAGTAACTATAGATTATTGTTGCATCCCATTATAGGAAATCGTTAAATAAAAATAATATTCCCAAAAAAACATAAAATCAAAAATCGTTAAACAACATTCGTCTCCGAACATGTTGCTTTGCGCGGGTACCATGCTAGTAGTAATCAAAAGAAGTGTTAAGGAGTAGTTGCAACTGTTGGAATGTGAGAATCAGATACGCATGTTATACGATCGGAAATACGGAGCCTATTGGGGGCACACACGTTAAGACACGAAGAGTACGTTTATTATATATTTAATATATGTAACTCGTTTATATTTATTAAATATATAATATGTCTCACGAAATATATTTAACGGTAATTAGTTTAATCGTTAGACGTTATAAACTAATTAATAAATGTTAAATAAAAAGAGAAGGGTCAAATTGTCAGTTTTGAAAAGTATTGGAGTAAAAGAATAAGACTTGGAGTAAGAAACAAGTATTGAGATTAGGGTTAAGGTGCTATATAAACACCCTTACCTCTTCTCTATTATTCGTCCTATACACAAAAGAAAAACCATACAACACAAAAAACCTAAAGTAAATACCACACGCATGAAAACCCATTCGGTTGTATACAACCGTCACATTCAACTCAAATATATATAAGCATGCAATATCATGATTCCATGCTAACTATATCATTTGTATATATTATTTGTGACTGTGTCTAACCATTGACAAATCATTAATGAAACCATGCGTATGTATTTTTCATGCAAACCACACGTTGCCCATGTATGATCATATACTACAGTATGTTTATTCTCTTTTATCCTATGTGTCATGATCAACAATCAATAATCCCTTATGGGATACGATCAACTTATAACCTAGAACATCAAACCTTAGTTTGTTTGTGGTGTTTATTCATGAAGTAACGACTAGCATCGTGACGTATTTGTTCGACCAGTTGTGTATGCAACCATAGAAGTGATAATTTAATCACTCATTTCAAGATCAAGATTCTCGTTTAATTGACTTTGTCATTAAACAAAAGTTAGTGTTTCTTATTTATATATGTATGTTAATTCTTGATATCAAACTAGATCCATCCGCTGCGTACTCGTAGGTAAATGGTTTACTAGTTATAAAATCCCAACAGTGGCATCACGAGCCAACTTGTTTTGGTATTATGGGTTACACACCTTGAATTAATTTGCATGTCTAGTTTACACGCCTAAAATTAATTCACTCGCTAGATCCGCTTCGTTTAATTGTTTATTGTTTTCTTGAAAATTATAGCAAAGATATGCAAATCCTTGCCATAAATAATAAATAACTAGATCTATATCTTGATATTATTAAATTTGTTAATAAAGTTTAAAAAGGAAAGTTAATAAGTTAATTAATTTAGTTGATATCATTCTCTGTTTAATATAGATTAAAATGGAAAGCAAATTAATCTGTTAATTTAGGTGATATCATTACCTTTTTAAATCTAGTTTAAAAGGAAAGTGAATCAAATTATTTGATTAAAAGATCTTGTATTAAATAAGTTAATAAATCTTTTAAATAAGGAAAGTAGATCTTTTAATTATTTACTTTGATTTTGTTTCCTTAATTCGGCCATAAGACATACTCAATCATATTATATGATGCATGGGGCGATCTAGGTACTAAGATGAAAACCTAGTGAGGGTCTTATGGTTCTCCAATTGGGGAAGACTATTATGAGAACTCAGATAATTACATGTTTACTTTGCTTTTATGTCATCTTCTTTTTAGTATGTGTATATGCCTATATGTTTTCCATGTGACTTGTTATACGCCTAATATGATTCAAAACGGACTAATACTTATAGAGCAAGATGATATTAAATGTCTATTAATTCACACATCTAGATTTAGTTCCTTGTGACATGCTATGTGTTTCGTGTAAAACTTGATTTTGGAGATAATTAACTAGACATTAAATTATGAAACTTGATTTCTTGAATTATTAAAAACTGGACATTATTAGTCATTGGGAACTTTGGCCCACCTATTAGAACAAACTACAAGAGAAGTTTAAGGCGGGTCGTCTATCTTCCATAAAGTAGTCAGGTTTTTAATAAGCTTCGCGCTGACCTGTTTATATCCGCTTCTTTGTGCATTCAAATGGAGCAACGATAACCTTTTGATGACCATAAATGTCAAATATTAAAGTTTTTAAAACTTGTGTTACAAAGTTGTTTGCATGCTTCTTTGTACAGCCCTTTTAAACATTCGTTTTTATAACTTATTTTATACCCCTATGTGAAAATTTTAAGTCTATGCTAGCCAATTTAAGAACACTTGCACTTGTTTTATCTCTCTGAACAAACCTAAAGGTTATTTTCCCCAACCCAAGGCAAAAAATTTCTCTCTGGTCAGACCTATGGTCAATTTTTACATGTCCTTACTTGGTTGACTTAAATCGAGTATACTTGGTCAAACCTCAGACCCGAGGCATAAGATGAGACAAAACATGTATATGACATTACTATATGATTTACTAAAGTCACGTGTCTCATAAATCTAAGAGTTGCATTAACAATGCAATTAAAACCGCTCGTCCGCTTACATCTTGCCCACACCCACTTGTTTATACGCTTGACAACCCTCCGATAAAAAGTGTGAAGTCAAGTTGGAGATCTTAGACTTATTAGAAATTAATTTGGAATTAATTCTTTTAAAGAATTTAATTGTCAAAAATACTAAAATTGAATTTTCTATGTTCTGATCAACTGTGTTATTGCAACATAATTCGTAAACAAAAGTTTATTTTCTCAAAAAGACAAACATAGTCTCTTTTCCTGGTTAGAAGAGTGAGACTTACTCCTATCTCTTCTCCTTGCTTGACAAAACAAAGATATGATTACAATTGAAGTTTTCTCATTAAATTTAAACTCACTTTCAATCTTTCATTACCCTTTTTTCGGTTATAAAACCTTTGAAAGATAAAATATTTGTGTAACTTAAGTACATTTTTGTCTATAGCTACCCAAATAATAACATCTTGCACACTTGTCCAAGATGAAGTAATGATTTTTCAATGTTAATAAGAGGAATTCGTCAATACGGAAGTAAAGAAATTAACTAAGGTCTTCTAGTAATTTCTTAGACTCGTTTCAATTCCTTATAGTGCTAACACCCTTGTGGCTAGGCATACCGATTAAGGAGGAATTGCATGCTAAAAAATTCAAGTTAATGAAAGCATGAATGGCTAGTCCCTCATCTACATAAGTATAACTTCATATACTCTATTCAATACCTAAGTACATTGCTATATATTACTTTGTGTAACTAGAGTACATTTTGTCTATAGCTACCAAAATAATGACGTCTTGCACTTATCACGATGTATGAATTTAAGCCGCCACGAGTAAAGAAAATTCCTAGCATGTCATCTAGGTATTTTCTTGGACTCATTTCATTCCTTATAGTGCTAAACACCCTTGTGGTTAGACAGTCAGATTAAGGAGGAAATGCATGCTAAATATTCAAGTTAATGAATACATGATGGCTAGTCCCTCATCTACATAAGTAGAACTTTATATACTCTGTGCAATACCTAAGTACATTGCTACTTGTAGGCATTCTAAGATAGTAGAAAAGTAAATAGAGCGCTATTTGCTATCTACTGGTGATGTAACACTTAAAATGTTGACAAATCCAGTGGGAGCTTTGCGTTTTATTAACTAAAAAGACAGTCATGTAATGTTATCCCGTACACAAGTGGGAGAAATCCTAAGTGTGTGCAAGAAACAACATATAACAATATGATTAATTGGTTTCTCTTGACCGCAAGGTAAGAAAGCTAATAAATCTACTAGGACTTAAGCACACAAGATGTTTGTTGCCCTATTACATTTAAAAGTCAAGGTATAATTGACTATATTATTTAGTCAAAATAATTATGGTTAATTATATAATCATGATTATGAAGTATGAAATTAACTTGAAATTACCATTGAACTCAAGAGTTTGCGTTCATGATTACTTTAGTTAGTATAATTATGTTTACTTGTTAAGACATAATTATAAAGTCCTTGAATTGATCAATGACTTATAACATAAAGTATGTAGTAACATTGTTATGTCTTCTTGTTAACACATAAACATAAGGTCCTTGAATGATTCAACGACATATAATGTATACTTGACATGTTTTGTTTTCTTGTAAACACATGATCAAAGAATTTTTGAACTGTTTTGTTTTCTTGTGAACACATGAATATGGAGTTAATGTACTTATTCAAGAAATATACATTATAGCATGCACTTGGTTGTTAAATACTATGTATTCAATTTGGCTCGACCCAATTGACAAGTATTTAACTTAATGAGAATTAAGTTATCCTATGGAATTCTGATGTAGTCTCACAATTTCAATACTCATAGAATACCACACTATCATGGTATGTCTAATGTGTTGAAACAAACTATATTCGTATTGTTTGATTTCTGATAACTATAATTGCTCTACTTTCAAAATCTATCAAGGTTAGAAATTTGCGTGTGTCATGGATACACTCAATATAGTTCCAACCTAGAAGGTATTCAAGACATTATCTATTTATAGATTAGGGATGAATCCTATTATGTCTTGATTAAAGTTCTGAAATTTGTTAATATCTTATGAAGCATATTATTAACAAGCTAGAGATGAGTACTATAAGATGTATTTTGCTATCCCATTTAAGAACAATTTATTGTTGCTTAAGTACTTGGTATTTAGATAATTATCTCTACTTACAAAAGTAAGTGGGAGCATCTAAAAATTTTGAAGATATTCAAGAACAAAATACATAACCTTCTTAATTCACTTGCTGATGTCATACTAAGGTTAGCATGAAAATGTCGAACCAAAGTATAATGTAACTCTCATTGATAAATCCGTAAGGATGCCTCATCAATGGAGTGATATTTTTATATCAATGTTGAGGAATATATGTTAGATGGTCATAGTAAACCTGCTAACTAATAATATGAATTATCACATCTTGGATCTGATAAATATCTTAGAACTATGAATGATAAGATGCAGTCTTTAAAAGACAAATCAATGTTGTGAGCTTGATTGATCTTTTACCAAACAGTTAAACTGAAAGGTTATAATGAGTTTCTTTTGAAGAAAGACTCATAAGGACAAAATTGTATACACATTAATGCCTGACGGATGACAAGAGTTTTTAATCTTACTCAAGCAATTGACTGTGATTAAATCTTTCTTTTCTACACGCATTAATTATATAAAGATAACTAATTGTCGTACAAGTTTCCTTGAATTTGTCATATGGCGAATTAAGGATCATAACTCTTTCTTTAATGATTACCTTGCGAGGACGATGTGTAATCAAAAGGGTTATGAGTCTATATTTGTAATATGACAATTAAGTTTTATAACTCTTTTCTTTATGATTACCTTTTGCGAGGACGGTGTGTAATCAAAAGGTTATGAGTTTAAAATAATCTTTATAAAGTATACAAGATAATAGAATCCAAGTGTGGATTGGATCATGCATCTAGGAGCTGAGATCTTAAGTTTAATCACAATATGATTTTTGATTAAATTAAGATAACTCCTGAGTACACCTGACATCAAGTGGGAGCACTATGTTTTTCCTTAAAATTCATATGTTGTGTAACATATTGAAGGTATCATTCCATCTAAGATAGATGTTAATCCTTGAGGTTGGAATGAAACTTCACTTGCGAATTTTAGAAAATTAAACAAACGACCTTGGAATGAATGTTTAATGAAATAAACATATGCGGAAATTAAGTCCAACACAATGCAATACATCATTAAAGCAAGTCTTAAATGATATATTTCACTTGAGATAATTTAATACATGGATGGAAACCTTGTGTTTTTAACGAAGGATTCATCATGTATATCTTATATTGTGTATGTGACTGGTTGTTACTTTTTCACAAGAGCAAGATGAGCTAACAACAACAGTATCTAATTGAGAGTGTTTAGATGACTGATAACAACAATATCTAATTGAGAGTGATTTAGATGATTGTTAAAATAAATGTTTACGAATTATATAAGGCATAGTGTTGTTTGTGTACACATGATGCTAGAGAATAATCAATTCTAGTTGTAGTAGGATTTCATCATTTTTGATAAATCTGCTAGCTAGATATGCTCAGCTAAGAGCATTGTTGCAAACATTAAAGAATGAGAATACTTTACGTTTTAAGAAACTGTAAAGATGACTGTCTCAGATAGGTATGTTGTTGACATTAAATACCTCATAAAAGGTACTGTCACATTATGATTCTTGCAATAGTATGCAAATATACATACAACACTCATCATAGCATTCAAATTCTTTACGATTTATGAATTCGAAACAATTATTCAGAAAGTTTACTCAGATAACTATTTAGCTGTCTTGTAAATGAAAAGTTGAGAATGTTGGATACATTGGACTTCAACTTGCTAATTAGTTTCATTCATATCTGTTTTTAGTATTTGGATAATTGGGATTTTAAGAAAAAATTTATTTTCTGATGAATAAAGATACTTGGTATTTGTTATTCATTCATATAATAATTGTTATCCTATATTTGCATGTTTAATCCTTGAATAATTTTAATTGTTCTAGATATGTTCATTGTTGGTTAACAGTATGAGAGTACTATTACATAAGATAAATGTGAGTGTTGGTTATATTCTTTGAATATATGGACGGTTCCCGCCAAACTCATATGTTATTCATAAGGGATGCATATTGGACACCCCAACCTTCGAATATTTACTTTTGGATTCTTAGTCATGAGTAAAATATCAAAAAATGGTTAGTTAAGTCATTCTTAGACTTGAGAATACAAACAAGTTTTGGTATGTGTGGATATCACTTTTTAATTCTAAGTCAAACGCTAACTTGAAAATGGTAGTTATAAAGGCTATTATTGGAAGTGATATGAAGCAACATTCACAACACTTGTATTCAACAAAGGATTTGTTCCTCCACTTGATGTGCAGTATGATACCATTGGCGCCTCTCTAGAATTAATCTCTCTAGAATTAATCAGATAATTATGTGGCCGCACCCAAAGGGTAATGCAAGATGATTCTTGATTATATTTGGTATATCTGTATTAAGTTCTATAACGAGAATCTAAATGTTTAAACTATATGGAATGAGTTAGGATCCATATCCATGGTTTAACGGTATCTGAACAAAGGGATGATTATAGCAAGAGATAAATAACCATGCTACTGAGAATGTTTATGAAACTTGATCTCAGACATTTCTAGTTTTAACAAGTTATGCTAGACGTTTTTTCGTCGATTAGTATATGGGTTTTGTACTGCTACTCCAACTCTAAGGAGGATTGTTGGAATTGTGGAGTTTGGACTAGCTCAATACAACTAGAAATGTGTGAGCCTATTAGGGGCACACACGTTAAAACATTTAGAGTGCGTTTGTTACTTCACGTGGCTTTCTAATTGTAAACCAAAGAACAAAAACGACTAGGACAAGAACCTATGGTTGTCCTAAATGTATTAAAGCCGGCTATAAGGTTCATTGTGAGTGTCTAGATACGTTTTCTTGGAGATAAAGATAAGAGAAGAGTTGTGATAAGGATCAAACTTGTGCTCTCCTATTCTTATCATAAGTATGGTTTGAAGGGTATAAAAACCCTCACCCCTCATTAGAGATGCATAGAATAACCCTAACACACTCCATACCTGCTACTTATCTCCCTTTTCCAATATAGCCGATCTTAGTAAACCTTGATTAGGTTTAATTGATTTTCGGTTCCCATATATACTTACTGGTCATTTTCGGTTAACCTTTAAGGTTAAATCTTTGTGTGATTCGATCCCAAGGCTGATCCAGGAAGTATAGTACTTTGGTTTGAAGGTTGTCAAGGCGTGACAACAATTAGTTTTAACTCGGACTTTGTTTTATTGAATTTCGGTTGTGCCTGCTCTATTTCGGTCCAAACCGAATTTGATAGAAACCCAAGTTTCTTTTTTTGATTTTCGGTGCAATTCCAAGAGTGGGTTTTGGTGATTGATTTTCAGAAGGTTTAGCATACAAAGGTTGTATTGGTGTTACGTGAAGTTGGACTAGCATCCGGACGTGCTTGTTAGACGTGTTTGTGTGAGCACTCGTAGAGGTGAAAGCTTATCCACTAAGTTTCATTGATGTTGACTTCAAGGGTTAGTTTCCTATGTTTCCCTTTTGTTTATTTATTGTGTGTTAATCGTATGCACCATACTTGATCCATATCCGCTGCATACTCGTGGTTGTTAATGGTTAACAGTTATTTAAATTCCAACACAAGTATCATGCAAAAATGCTCAGCATGGTTGCAAAGAGACTATGGCTTACTATAAGAAACATGAGCACGAACAAATGTGTCCCCATGTCACATGCTTTTGCCGAGAAATGCTATATCCACAAAGAGTTCACAAAAAAATATCCACATAATGACTTGACAAGTGTTTTGGTCCAATCATGTTACTTCATAATCTCTCTTTTTACCTTTTTACCATCCATATTTAATTGACAAATCATTGTGTGAAAATAATTTTGTAAGCTTTGTGTGGGTGTAGCATTCCTCTGCTTTTGCCCTTACCCATCATGTCCTTTTGCCGGTTCTTCCAAGAACCTTTACCATCACTTTGGCATCCGGCATACGGCTTCCACCACCAGATTCACCTTTACTCTTGTAGAATTAAATCAGACGCATATTCTTCTTCAACAACAATATGAAAGTGTCATATTCATTCTTAATCATGAAGTGAAACAGCATGGATGCTCTTTTGTTTAATTTCTTGGTCAAACATGTGCTTCAATAAACATTAATCCTAGTCTACTTTTTTGCTTATAATAATAAAAACTGCCATCATTCTTTACATCCTTTCTCTGATAAAATTATCAATCACAAAATAATAGAGATTGTAATCTAGCGTTATTCGTAGCAAGAGTACTATCCCATCTCAGATAGGGAACTTGGAGAATTTGCTTCATTTGGAAATGCACCTAGTAAAACACAAAAATATGCCGTTATATAAAGAACATTTGACAGTACCTTAACATTATGTAAAAAGTAACCAACACTTTGCAAGCTTTATGTTATGGCTTCAAAACTCATGCACGTAAGAACTACACCAGCTGCTAGTTCGATACTAATAAGCTTGAAAGTTGCACCATATGATGGCTTCTTTGTAGACCTTTTATATAGGCACAAATAGATGAATGTAGAAGCATACAAACGTAACTTATGAGCATATGAATAGTTTTTAGCAATTATTATATGTGTAACTCTTTGTTAAACATGAAGAGACAACATTAAGTACCAATCTTTATATATTATGCCATTTATGTCGTACAACTTTCACATCTTGTGTTACACATGTTTGAAGCTTCCGCAATTAATTTTTGTACCCAATCTTATTTTTTTACACCAATAGAAGCTTAGGTACTCCTCTTGAAGCCTCCAATTTAATAAGAATGACTCAATCTTTATATATAATAGATAAACCTTTTAGCAAAAAGATTCGACTAAGGTACTTACTTTATTCGGAATTCATTTCTAATGTCTGCATTTTTTTATTACGACACAAAATCATTAAAACTCCTTGGCTATTGCTTATTAAAGGCATCTAACATCTCTTTAAGCCATATTTTTATGTAAAACTCTTGCTAAAAATATGTCAAATAATAAGATAATCAATCGTGATTGATCATAGAGTATTTGCAATGACTGCTTTTCAAAAACGTTTTTCTATAAAATAAGTCTTTATCAAGTCATGGTTCTAATGCAATAAAAACTAACAAAAACTTTCTAGTTACATTTTTTAATATAAACAATAATTTTTTTTGCCAATCTCTTACCAGTTATAACGTATAATATATTTCTTTAATTTTTTTTAAAACAAAATATGAAGAGCATAAATGGTAAATAGAAATTAAAAGACAAACCTAGTCTCTTTTCCTGGTAAGAAAGAGTGAGACTTACTCCTATCTCTTCTCATTGGTTGACAAGAATAAGATAGGGTTATAATTGAATTTTTCCTTAATTATATTTAAACTCACTTTCAATTTTTCCTTGCTCTTTTTCGGGTCTGAAATCTTGAAAAGATAAAATATTTTGTGTAACTAGAGTACATTTTGTCTATAGCTACCAAAATATGACGTCTTGCACTTGTCACGATGTATTAGTTTAAACCTCGCAATACGAGTAAAGAAAAAATGCTAGAGGTATTCTAGGTTTTTTTTTCTTGGACTCGATACACTTCTTATTGTGCTAGACTCCATTATGGTCTAGACAAACAGCATAGGAGGAAATGCTATGCTAAATACTCAAGTTATGAATACATGATGGCTATGTCCCTCATCTACACTATAGTAGAAACTTCATATACTTTGCGCATACCTAAGTACATTGCTACTTTGTAAGCATTCTAAGAGAGTATGAAGTAAAATAATCGCTAATTGCTTTCTACTGGTGATGTAACCATTTACAATGTTGACAATCCAGTGGGAGCCTTGCATTCATTATGAAAAGAAGTCATTGTAATGCTGGTAATTTCGTGGGGAGCTAACAAGATTTCATTCTCCCTTGTGAGTTTGTCTACTATTTTTTCGCTTGCTTTGAAATAATATATTACTTTTCGAATATGAACAACCATTTTCTAAAGGATGATTGCATTTTATTTTATAGGATAACTACTTGTTGTTATCCTGGAACGTTATCTATAGAATAATAATCCATGATTCCTTATTCAACATTATGGTTTGAAATCTACTTGTAATATCTATGACACTATCAATATTGTTTAAACAATCGGAACGCTTGTCGTCTGGTTTTCTACTTTAGATAATGTTGTCTGTACACAAGTGGAGAATCTAAAGTGTGTGCAAGGAACAACATATACCAATATGATAAAATTAGTTTCTCTTGACCGAAAGGTAAGAAAGCTAATAAATCTACTAGGAATTAAACACAGGCGATGTTTGTTGCTACTAGGACTTAAACACACGCGATGTTTGTTGCCCTATTACATTTAAGTGTCAAGATATAATGTAAAGCTACTTCAACATTTTGAATAATGCTTTAGTCAATATTAAGTTGGTTAAATTTATTATTGATCTTAATTATGATGTATGTAATTAACTTGAAAATTTACTATCGAACTTAAGAGTTTGCGTTCATGATTACTTTAGTTAGAATAATTATGTTTACTTGTTAAGACGTAATTATAAAGTCCTTGAATTTATCAATGACTCATAACATAAAGTAAGTAGTAAAATTGTTGTGTCTTCTTGTTAACACATTAACATGATGTCCTTGAATTATTCGGAGACTTATAACGTATAACTTGACATGTTCCGCTTTCTTGAAACACATGAACATAGAGTAAACATAAGGTTCTTGAATGATTCAACGACATATAATGTATACTTGACATGTTTTGTTTTCTTTTAAACACATGATCAAAGAATTCTTGAACTGTTATGTCTTCTTGGGACACATGGAACATGGAGTACATGTCTTATTCAAGAAATCTACATAATAGCATGCACTTGATGTTAAAAACCAGGGTATCTCATTTGCTGACCCAATTGGTGAGTATTTGATCCAAAGAGAATTAAGTTATCTAGAAATTTCTAATAGAGTCTCACAATTCCAATACTTATAGAATACCACACTATCATGGTATGTTTAATGGGTTGAAACAAACTATATTCGTATTGTTTGATTTATAATAATTATAATTGCTCTACCTCCAAAACCTATCAAGGTTAGAAATTTGCGTGTGTCATGGATACACTCAATATAGTTAAAACCTAAAAGGTATTCAAGACATTATCCTTTTATGGATTGGGATGAATCCCATAATGTCTTGATTAAAGTTCTAAAATTTTTTAATATCTTATGAAGCATATTATTAACAAGCTAGAGATGAGAACTATAAAATGTATTTTGTATTTCAATTAAGAACAATTCTTGTTGCTTAAGATACTTAGTATTTAGAGAATATCTCTTACTTACAAAAGTAAGTGGGGTCCATTATAAATCTTGAAGATACTTCAAGAACAAAAACACAACCTTCTGAATACACTTGTTGATATCACTTTACTACGGTTTAAACATGAAAATGACGACAAAGTATAATGTACTCTCCTTTATAAAATCGTAAGGATGCCTCATCAATGGAGTGATTTTTATATCAATGCTGTGGAATATAAGTTTGATGGTCATAGTAAACTGTTAACTAATTAAACATAATTATACATCTTGGATCAAATAAATATCTTAAAACTATGAACTGCTAAGATTGCAGTCTTAAAGACAATCAATGTTGTGAGTGGTATGTGTTTAATTACACATACCTTTCACCATTAAAATCAGACTTAAATGACAAAAAATGTACCAAAAATACATTGTATTTGTATGTTTTGCATTTGTATTGTGCAGGTACTGGATATTCACTAAAGGACGAAAAATCAAGCAAAAACGGACAAAAACAAGCACGGAACGGAAAAGCGTGAAAAGACAACGCCAAATCGAAGCCAAAGTCAAGAAAAAGTCAAAGTCAAACCTGGGAAGTGGATTTGGAATGAGCATCGAAAACCGAGCCCGAAAACGTAGACTGCCAAAAGTGGGCCCACCCGAACCCACCTAGTGGGCCAAGTCAGCCTACTTACCTTTATAACCCAAAAGGCCCATTTCCATTTTGAATAAACAAATCCAACAGCCCATCTTCTTTTTATAAAAAAAACCAAGCGTGGCCCAATGATAATAACTGGCCCAAGTCTAATCCAGTTATCACTCTAACGGGCGTTTATACCACAAGGACGAATGTTGCAAAGTTAGCAATAACTTTGAGGAACCAAACCTGACAAATCCCAAAACCTTCTATACTCACACAGGGATGAAATTTGTAATAGAAGAATATACTTTGGGGGACTAAAGTTGTCATTCCCCCAAAGTTTAAACCAGTCATTAAACACTGTACATCTTTTCCCCTATTTTCCCGCCATGTCCAAACACACATAATTCGTGTGTCTCACCTCTGCAATAAGAGTCCAAGACCTTCACTCCACTCCAAAACCCCACCATCACTACCTCCACCCATTTGGGTTGTTGATAGCTTGGCATTCCTCCACAACCACTTCATTGTGACATCAACAGACGACAAGGACTCAATGGCTAAAATCAACAAGGCTTGGGCTGTATCAATCCAAGGGCCAAGAAGCATTCTCTGGTTCCCCTCACAAATGAAACGCAAGAGCACATACTAACAAAGGACTTGAGCTTCCCTATTTGATAAAGAGAAGACAGAGTCAAGAGGAGAATGTAGAAACTAGGAGAAATATAGATTAGCTTTAATGTTTTTAAGCTTATTGTTTTATTTTAATTCTGCCATTTTAATTTTGTACGATTGTCTTTTTTAATGCGAATTTATGTTTCCTAGCCAAAAATTTATATCTATGATTTGGAAAATGCCATTGCTTATCTGTTTATTTTTGTTTTGTTGTCTTCATTGTATTATCCTGCTTATTGGTTTAGATTTTTAGTATCTATACGTTCCATTCAAAAATTTTATAGTTGTTTGAATCATTTTAGCTTTTAGACTAGTCATAAAACTGTCAATAAGCTTAGTTATTAGCTTTTGCTTATCTCCACTAAAAGTCATGCTTAAAATTACTGTAGTTATAGATGTGTTAATCGTTTTGATAAGTTTGATTCTTTAGAAACGGAGTTGACTTAAATTTGCTTTCTCATTTTCTAAAGGGGTGTTTGGGTCAAGGGTGGAAAATGGGTCAAAATGGTTACATCCTGTCTTGGGTCACCAAATCTATTTTCATTAGCTCTAAATGAGTCCTAGGAATATTTTTCTTTCTCTTAGGTTAAGCTTTGTTAAGTTTTGAGTTTAGTTTTTCTAAATATTCATTTCTGCTAGTTTTAAAACATTTAAACTTCTGACTTTTGATTTTAAGTTTCGTAGTTCAAAGTTGTGTTTTAATGTTTAATATGCATGTTATTTCAAGTTTAAAAACCTGGTCATTCTAGTTTAATCACTTTTTCATCATTTTTCAAGCAAATGGGTCAAAACGGTTTCCTAGTTAGAGTTATGGGTCAGTTATTTTATCAAAGTTAAAACTCCTTTTTAGATTACTCAAGAGTTGTTTTGGTTTTTGAACTTTTAAACATAAGTAGTTTGGTAGGTAATTGTGATCTGTCTTGAGTTTTTGTGGTTTAATAAGCTCTTTAGGTGATCTTAATAGAGGGTTGCATAAGCCACTTTTGTCTTTCATAAAAATCAAAAACTCAGCATATGCTGATGTAAGACAGTTTTTTTTCTCTAGCCCTTTTTCATAGTTTAGCTTATTTCAAAATACCTTTTTTTAGCTTATTGTAGTTTGTAGGACTAGCTTTAAGGGAATATAAGCCTTAAGCCCATAATGATCCATTTATGTGCTTAAAAATAAGCTTAAAAATGACCCCTTAGGCTGTTTAGAATAGTTTTTGCCCCTAAGTGCTTATTTGAGTTCTTGGCTAGTTTAGAATTGTTTAATTTTGCTTATAAGTGCTTTTTAGGTATAGTTAAGCCCTTTTATTTGATATTTTTGACATTGCTTGTGCTTATGTTAAGAAGGTTTTTTATAAGCTAGCAGACTTAGTTTATTTAGCAGTACTAACTCTTCAAGTTTTAGTTCTGTCTTGAGTGTTTAGAGTTTTAAGCCAATTTCTGGCTTATTTGGCTTATTCCATTTGATCATCTTTTGTTCCTAGTTGTTCATTATGTTTGTGTATTAAGCTGTGTTTGCTTATTTGCCTATTACATGTGCTTATTTGTTCATAGAAGCCAAAAAGAAAAGCCCTTAAGCCTTTTGTCCATTTAAGCCTAATGTCTGTCCTTTTTAGCATTTTTTAGCTTATTTGTTAAATTTCATAAAAAGTTGTAGTTGTGAAAAATGCTTACTGTAGCAAGCATAAAAAGAGAGGGGCCAGGACTCGAACCTGCGTCCCTCCCTTTAAACACACACACACTTAACACTTCGCTTCATTAGCTCATCCAACCATAGTTTGTTTTATTAAGTACTTAAGCCCATTTAGCCTTTAAGCCCACATCCACTTTTAAGCTTAAAAACAGCTTATTTATAAGCTGTTTTCCAGTTTTAGATTTTTCATAGGATCTTTATAGTTTAACTTATTTTTCCTAAATTTTTCAGAATTTTTTATAATCGTTTGATATTTTTTATCATTTATTTTCTTTTAAATTGTTTTTTAATTATAATAAATTAAATAAAAATCAAAAAAATATTTTTCTTTTTTGGAAAAATTTATTTTGTCATATTGCACTTAGGAAAAATAGAAAATATTTCGTAGGGTCATTTTTGCAAAATTTTACTTTTTAAAGAACGGGTTTCGATCCCGATTCTCGTTTTCTCGTTTTTGAACTCAATTTAACCCCGTTTTCGTTCTAGTTTTCTTTAAACTTCCTTTTTAGTCAATTTAAGCCCATTAAAAGTGAAAAAATCAATTTAAGTTTAATTTTGAGAAATTAGGGTTTTTGTGTGTCGTTTTGCTTTCCCGTTTCCGGGTTTTTAGATGATTAATTTGTGTGATTTTCTCGTTTTTAGTGTAGATTGCTTTATTTTTCTCGTAGATTTAGAAAACCAAATCCAAATATTTTTTATTCAAACATCAAATATCAAACCGACTCTCGACTTTCCAATTCGCTCATCGTTGGGACTATGACCCGGGAATATCATATCCTATACTACTCTCGGTTTTATTGATTTTGTGGATTTTGATCCTTGTTATATATTTATAAGTATTATATATTTATTTATATAAAAAGGGTTTAATTTGCTTCGCAGTGAGCTTGATTGATCTTTTACCAAACAGTTAAACTGAAAGGTTATAATGAGTTTCTTTTGAAGAAAGACTCATAAGGACAAAATTGTATACACATTAATGCTTGACGGATGACAAGAGTTTTTTAATTTTACTCAAGCAATTGACTGTGATTAAATCTTTCTTTTCTACACGCATTAATTATATAAAGATGACTAATTATCGTACAAGCTTCCTTGAATTTGTCATATGGCGAATTAAGGATCATAAAACCTCTTTCTTTAAATGATTACTTGGAGGACGATGTGTAATCAAAGGGGTTCTGAGTCTATATTTGTTTAAGACAATTAAGTTATATACTCTATTTATTTATGATTACCTTTTGCGAGGACGGTGTGTAATCAAAAGGTTATGAGTTTAAAATAGCATTTATCAAGTATACAAGATAATAGAATCCAAGTGTGGATTGGATCATGCATTTAGGAGCTGAGATCTTAAGTTTAATCACAATATAATTTTTGATTAAATTAAGATAACTCACGAGTACACCTGACATCAAGTGGGAGAACTATGTTTTTCCTCAAATTCAAATGTTATGTAACATATTGAAGGTATCATTCCATCTAAGATAGATGTTAATCCTTGATGTTGGAATAAAACTTCACTTGCGAATTTTAGGAAATTAAACAAACGACCTTGGAATGAATGTTTAATGAAATAAACATATGTGGAAATTAAGTCCAACATAATGCAATACATCATTCGGAAGATGTCTTATATGATTATATTTCATTGAGATAAGTTATAACATGAGAAAACCTTGTATTTTTAACGAAGGATTCATCATGTATATCTTATATTATGTATGTGACTGGTTGTTACTTTTGCACAAGATCAAGATGAGCTAACAAAAATAGTATCTAATTGAGAGTGTTTAGATGACTGATAACAACAATATCTAATTAAGAGTGATTTAAATGATTGTTAAAATAAATATTTACGAATTATATAAGGCATAGCGTTGTTTGTGTACACATGATGCTAGAGAATAATCAATTCTAGTTGTAGTAGGATTTCATCATTTTTGATAAATTTGCTAGCTAGATATGCTCAGCTAAGAGCATTGTTACAATACACATTAAAGAATGAGAATGCTTTGCGTTTTAAGAAACTGTAAAGATGACTGTCTTAGATAGGTATGTTGCTGACTATAATTACCTCATAAAAGGTACTGTCACATTTTCATATACTTTGATTCTGGTTAGTCTGCCAAATTAATACGGACACTCATCATAGCATTCAAATTCTTCACAATTTGTGAATTCGAAACAAGTATTCAAATTTTTTACTCAGATAACTATTTAGCTGTCTTGTAAAGGAAAAGTTGAGAATGTTGGATACATTGGACTTCAACTTGTTAATTAGTTTCATGCATATCTGTTTTTAGTATTTGGATAATTAGGATTTTAAGATAATTTTTATTTTCTGCTGAATAAAGATACATGGTATTTGTTATTCATTCATATAATAATTGTTATCCTATATTTGCATGTTTAATTCTTAAATAATTTTAATTGTTCTAGATATGCCCATTGTCGGTTAACAGTATGGGAGTACTGTTACATAAGACAAATGTGAGTGTTGGTTATATTCTTTGAATATATGAACGGTTCCCGCCAAACTCATATGTTATTCACAAGGGATGCATAAGACAAATGTGAGTGTTGGTTATATTCTTTTGGGTCCTTAGTTATGAGTAAAATATCAAAAAATGGTTAGTTAAGTCATCCTAAGATGAGAGAATACAAACAAGTTCTGGTATATGTGGATATCACTTTTTAATTCTAAGTCAAAACGTACAGAAAATGGTAGTTATAAAGGCCTCATTATTAGGAAAGTGATGAGAAGCAGATTCACAACATTGTATTATCTAAGGATTTGTTACTCAATTGATGTGCAATATGATACCATTGACGCATCTCTAGAATTTTTTTTTTTTTAATCAGATAATGTGTGGCCGCACCAAAGGGTAAATGAAGATGATTCTTGCATTACATTGGCTATTCTGTATTAAGTTCTATAACGAGAATCTAAATGTTTAAACTATATGGAATGAGTTAGGATTCATATCAATGGTTTAACAGTATCTGAACAAATGGATGATTATAGCAAGAGATAAATAACCATGCTACTAAGAATGTTTATGAAACTTAATCTCAGACATTTCTAGTTTTATAAACGAATGTGAGTGTTGCTAGACGTTTTCGTCGTTAGTATATGGGTTGTCTGCTACTCCAACTCCTAAGTAGGAGTTGTTGGATTGTGTGAGTTGGACTAGCTCAATGAAACTAGAAATGTGTGAGCCTATTGGGGGCACACACGTTAAAACATTTAGAGTGCATTTGTTACTTCACGTGGCTTTCTAATTGTAAACCAAAGAACAAAAACGACTAGGACAAGAACCTATGGCTGTCCTAAATGTATTAGAGCCGGCCATAAGGTTCATTGTGAGTGTCTAGATACGTTTTCTTGGAGATAAAGAGAAGAGAAGAGTTGTGATAAGGATCAAACTTGTGCTCTCCTATTCTTATCATGAGTAGGGTTTGGAGGGTATAAAAACCCTCACCCCTAGCTCATTAGAGATGCATAGAATAACCCTAACACACTCCATACCTGCTACTTCTCTCCCTTTTCCAATACAGCCGATCTTTGTAAACCTTGATTAGGTTTAATTGATATTTTCGGGTTCCCCTAATACTTACTGGTATTTTCGGTTAACCTTTAGGGTTAAATCTTTGTGTGATTCGATCCCAAGGCTGATCCAGGAAGTATAGTACTTTGGTTTGAAGGTTGTCAAGGCGTGACAACAATTAGTTTTAACTCGGGCTTTGTTTTATTGAATTTCGGTTGTGCCTGCTCTATTTCGGTCCAAACCGAATTTGATAGAAACCCTAGTTTCTTTTTCTGATTTTCGGTGCAATTCCAAGAGTGGGTTTTGGTGATTGATTTTCAGAAGGTTTAGCATACAAAGGTTGTATTGGTGTTACGTGAAGTTGGACTAGCATCCGGGTGTGCTTGTTAGACGTGTTTGTGTGAGCATTCGTAACATGTGGTCGCTTATCATACGTTTATTGTGTTGACTTCAAGGGGTAGTTTTATATGTTTTTCTTTTGTTTATTTTAAATTGTGTGTGTAATCGTATGCAATAATTGATTTCCATATCCGCTGCGTATTCGTGTTGTTTATGGTTAACAGTTATATAAAATTCAAACACAAGTATATGCAAAAATGCTCAGATGGTTGCAAAGAGACTATGGCTTACTATAAGTAAATGCAGCAGAACAAATGTGTCCCCATGTCAATGCTTTTGCCTCACCCATCATGTCCTTTTGCGGTTCTTCCAGAACCTTTACCCTCACTTGGCCATCCGGCATACGGCTCCACCACCAGATTACTACAACACGCCTTTACTCTTCTGTAGAATTAAATGGGACGCAATATTCTTCTTCAACAAACCATATGAAAAGTGTCATATTCATTCTCATCATGAAGTGAAAACACATGGATGCTCTTTTGTTTAATTTCTAGGTAAAACATGTGCTTCAATAAACCATTAATCCTAGTCTACTTTTTTGCTTTTAATATAAAAAACGCAATCATTCTTTACATCTATTCTCTGACAAAATTCTCAATCAAAAAATAATAGCGAGTGTATCTAGCGTCATTCGTGCACGGAGTACTATCATCTCCTAGATGGGAATCTTGGAGGAATATGTTCATTTGGAAATGCACCTAGTAAAACACAAAAATATGCCATTATATAAAGAACATTTGACAGTACCTTAAAATTATGTAAAAAGTAACCAACACTTTGCAAGCTTTATGTTATGGCTTCAAAACTCATGCACGTAAGAACTACACCAGCTGCTAGTTAGATACTACGAGTAATAAGCTTGAAAGTTGCACCATACGATGGCTTTTTTTAGACCTTTTATATAAGCACAAATAGATGAATATAGAAGCATACCAACGTAACTTATAAGCATATGAATAGTTTTTAGCAATTATTATGTGTGTAACTCTTTGTTAGACATGAAGAGACAACAATAAGATAAACCATCTTTATATTTTATGATTTATGTCGGACAACTTTCACATCATGTGTTCAACCTCTTTGAAGCTTCAATAATTAATTTTTGTCACAGTCTTATTTTTTTTACCAACTAGAAGCTTGGGGGTACTACTCTTGAAGCTCAATTTAGTATGGTGGACTAAATCTTATATATATAATAGCGTAACCTTTAGCAAAAGATTCGACTAAGGTACTTACTTTATTCGGAATTCATTTCTAATGTCTGCATTTTTTTATTACGACACAAATTCATTAAAACTCCTTGGCTATTGCTTATTAAAGGCATCTGACATCTCTTTAAGCCATATTTTTATGTAAAACTCTTGCTAAATATGTCAAAAATAATAAGATAATCAATCGTGATTCAATAGATCATAGAGTATTTGCAATGACTACTTTTCAATAACTTTTTTCTACAAAATAAGTCTTTATCAAGTCATGGTTCTAATGCAATAAAAACTAACAAAAACTTTCTAGTTACATTTTTTAATATAAACAATAATTTTTTTTGCCAATCTCTTACCAGTTATAACGTATAATATATTTCTTTAATTTTTTTTAAAACAAAATATGAAGAGCATAAATGGTAAATAGAAACAACAATATAATAATATATACTATAATTGTTTGTGGCTGCTTCTCTCTAGACTCCATAAAAGTCAAATTATATATATTGGTATGCTTTTCATAATCTATGAGACTATGACTACGTAAAAGGTAAGCATGTGGATGATCATAATGTGTCAAGTTTAAACGTTGTAGATGTATGTATGTGCGTTAAAGAACGTGACAAAAAGAAGTTACTCTTCCATGTATGTGACAAGGAATTGAAGACCGTGGAAAGAAAGGAGCCTAAATCCAAAAGTTGAAAAGAACAATATAAAAAAAATACCATAGAACTCCATTATTTCTACAGTGTGTAATGCGGAATATGTTTCTTAAAAACAATTTCGTTTATTTTTTTAGATTTTACCTCTTTATCTACAAATCATATATGCAAAAGAAGAGGTAAAACAAGAACTACTGATTTACAAATTTTATTCTATGAAATGCTTTTTTCGCCTCTTTCGCCGTTAAAGTGTCTATATCTAAAGTCTTCATTTGAAGAAAGAAGACCGTTATTTTTGTGTGCTCTTGAAGTACCTTTTTCATTCTTTTTATTTTTATTTATCTTTTTCACTAGAGTGTTTTTGTACGTTTTCAAATGTTTATGTACGTTTTCGTTCTTTTTTGTACGTTTTCATACGTTTTCGTCCGTTTTATATGTTTTCATCCGTTTTTGTATGTTTCCATATGTTTTCAACTGTTTTTATACGTTTTCATCCGTTTTCGTATGTTATCATCCGTTTTATACGTTTTTATACATTTATGTACGTTTTCATCCGTTTCCGTACGTTTTCGCATGTTTCATCCGTTTTCGTACGTTTTCATCCGTTTTATACGTTTTCATTCGTTTTTATACGGTTATGTACGTTTTATACATTTTGTAGGTTTTTTTTATTTACCTTTTTGAATATTTTCATATCTTTTTACGTTTTTCTACGTCAGTGAACGTTTTTTTTTACGTTTTTTTACGTTTTCATACTTCTTTTACGTTATTATATGCATATACGTTTCTTTACTTTTTTTACAGATGAAAACTAAAATAACGTATAAAAACAAATGAAAACAGATGAAAACGTATAAAAATGTACAAAAACATGCAAAAACGTAAAATAAATGTATATACATACAAAAACGTATAAAACATACAAAGCGTGTTAAAAACGTACAAAAACGTATAAACGTACAACGCGTATAAAAAACATACAAAAACGAATGAAAATGTATAATAATGTAAAAAACGTAAAAATAGTTACTTTTTTCTAGAAAGATAAAAGAGGCAAGTATATTTTTTTCTAGAAAGATAAACGAAACCTTAGTTGATAAAAACTCAAAAAAATCATTCTTCAACCATGCATTAAAGATGCCTTTAATTATTATATGATGTTTTAGATATTTAGTAACAACAAGTTTTGGCTACCTCTGCGTCGCCGCGAAGGGTTTTGTACCAAAATTAAAAAGTGTCTTAATTTTAAGGAAGACTTTATTACACTAAAGGAGTTTGGATTAAAACTCAAAAGTGACTTAAATTTAATGGGAGTTTTTAAAGTATTTTTGGTCAAACTGAAAAGTGACTTAACTTTGAGAGGGGTTTATTAAAAATAAAGAATTTTGAGAAGGGGGAGGGTTTATTAAAAAAAAGAATTTTGAGGGGGGGTTTATTTAAAATGAGAAATGGTTATCTATACTTCTATACTCCTTATAAAGGAGATTTGAGATTTTCTTGAAAAGTTGAAAGTTGAAAAATGTACGATCCTTCGAAACTAAATGTACAAGCCTTGAAACTAAGAATCTTCACATTAAAACCGTCTAATTGAAATGCTTGAAAACGTCTAATTAAATGTGAGAAAATTTTAAAACCGTCTAATTGAATGCTAATTTAAATGCGTTTCTAATTGAAATGCTTGAAAGATGGAAATGAATGCTAATTTCATTCAATGCTAAAGTTCAAATTACTAACACATGCCTATATAATAGGTGAATCATTCGTCATTCATCATTCAAGTAACAAAATAACAAAATAAGCAATGGGACGCGATAACAAAAAAACCATTCATGCTGAATCAGAAGCAGAAACAATGGTACGTTTTGTCCTAATATTGTTCTTGTTCTAATATTGTGCTTGTGCTTGTATTTGTATTTGTGTAGACTCATTACATCCTATTGATGTAGAAAATTATGCAGAAGCAATGGTACGTTTTGTTTACTATTTGTCATAATATATTATGCTTGTTCTAATATTGTGTTTTTCCTATATTGTGTTTGTATTTGTATTTATGTAGACTCATCTCAAGCCTGCTCTACATCCTATTGATGTAGAAAATTATGATGTTTCTCTAAATATCATTCTCATCTCAAGTGATGATGAGAATGATGATGAAGATGAAGCTAAAAAAGATGTTGCTGCATCTTATAGAATAGAATGATAAATGAACATGTTTTATAAAAATGCTATGTAAACAAACTGGATCAAATAAATATACTTTTTGATTTAAATACAGTAATTGTTTTCATTAGATTATCATTTATATAAGAAATTGTGCTTTAAAAGCTGTGTTGATCATATAATTAACTGAGCCAAATTTGTTCTCTAAGTTTCTACAAAATCATTTTAAGTTTAGCATTCAAATCACTTAATATTGGTAAGAGAAATCATAAATTCAATTTGAGAAAAGAAAGTCAAATCATCTTAAGTTTGTCATGTCTTGAATTATATCTATCTATACGTCTATCTCTACTCCTTATAAAGGAAATTTGCCAATACCTTGAATTTTCAACATTCAATCTTGAAACCTTGAAACTTGAAAGTTAAAAACATCTAATTTAAGAAATGTTGAGAATTAATACATGTCTAATGTTGAGAATTAATACACGTCCAACTTTAATTGGAAATGTTGAATGCTAATTTTAGGAAAAGATGGAAATGAATGCTAATTGAAATGCGTTTCTAATTGAAATGCTTGAAAGTTGAGAAAATTTTAAAACCGTCACATTAAAAACGTCAAATAAATGCTAATTGATAATTATAACTCTTGAAAGTTGACAAAACGTATTTTATTTTAGGCAATGTTGAAACTTAAATGCAAGCTTTAATTCTTGAAATGTTGTAACCCCTTGACTTTGAAACTTATATTACAAATATTACAAATATATATAGGGAAGACAAAAATGCGTCCAATAATCACTCATAATTTCGATTTGACAAGGGTTTGAATAAATTCCTGTAAATAGGATCACAATTGCATGAAAAACACATAGAAACTAAACACTTAGATTGGATATTTATCATCTTCAAGTATTAATCACATGGTAACAAACATGCTTACATAAGGTAGATTGTAGCCTAGTAGCTTCATGTCAGTTTGAATTTTCTCCTTGACCGAGTTCGGACGCGAGTAAAACAACCAAGCCAAACACTTTTCGACAAAACCCACTCACTCAAAGCACTAATCTAGCAATGATAAACACACCTTTGTACTCAAAACCTCCAAGAACGAACAAAAAATCTAACTTCTTAAAAACTTAGTGCATGTGGGTTTTTAATATATGGAAATGTAAGTCTCGACACGAGGATTAAGGAAATATATTTGGATCGTATTGCATGTTGGTAAATTGGCGACGGTGATGATGTTATTATGTTGGTGGTCGGCCGGATATTAGAGAGAAAAAAAGGAAGAAAATGTTTTGGTTAATATGAAAATGGAAGTAAACACTTCTATATATATACTAGTCCTTCTTTGGTAACTTGACGACAATGGTCCCTCCATCCTTTAAGTCTTCTATTTTTAGTACAAAAGGTTAGTTATTCCGTTATGTAACCGACCAAGAAAACTCGTGTCATTCTATTTCGTAAATATTTTAATCCCGTCGGACTTAATTTTATTTCGAAACATTTATTAAAACGCGTATACTTTAAAAGACAAGTCCGGCTCAAGACAAGGAGTAAAACAACGACATTCATAAAATAATAAATTTACGATCTTAAAAATAATAACAAAACGCGTCGAAAAATTTTACGATGTTCAAAAACGATTAACGAACGCGAAATCAAACGTTGACTCGCGAAACGTTAAAAATAAATAATTAAAAATTTTCGTTCTCAATAAAACACAAAAACAATTAATTACGACAAATAAAAATTTTAAATGTCGACGTTCGCTTACGAAAACTCGTAAAATAATTATAATGACGTCGAACTCGCGATCGTCGTATACGTCGTGAAACTCGGGTTGTTACACTACTGATCGAACATCATTGTACATAACAATGGTTTAACACCTATTGATAAAGAGACAATTGTGGTTTACAGTGTTTTAATTTAATAACGAGTCATAAAATAATTTTTGTGAAACCTTTCATGAGAGTTGCATAATATTACAATGGCTTATTTTATGAGTTTAGGCTTTATTCTTTCTTTCTTTTACAAAAGAGAGCTTATGAGCTTATGTATTATCAAAACAATACACTTCTTCAAATAGTGTTTGGGATTAAACATTTTAGACATAAACACACATTACAAACAAGAGATGAGGGTAAATCAGTGTAAACTAAGTGAACATAAGCAGAAATGCCATGTCCGTGGCTTATGAATTTGGCTTTGAAAGGGCTAATAAGCTTAACCACATAGTAATAATCAATTCCTCTTTCAGTTTTGGGTGTTTTTCAAAACACATATAAGCCCTTTAAGCTCTTTTTAATACTGAAACGAAACACATGATAAACAACAATAATTTTATAACCTGGCAAATCACCGGACTTCCGCTCAACATCATCTCCATCACTCCTTCACACTTGTAACATATTTCCTGCAAAATAATAAATAAGATCCATCAACACACAACGGATCTTTAAAAGGCATGATGAGAATGTTTCAAAATATTATATTCTCTTTATCTTATCATCTTTTTTAGTCTGAGCATGCTACAAAAAAAGCCCAATCTAAATGGATAGCACACAAACTCACATTTTAAACACACTCACACACCTTACAGTTTGTAAAAGATCATATAAGTTAACTTACCACTACTGTTTTTTTTTCATAAGATTGTCACTATGTATGCATCTTCTTTATTCCAAGATATATTACTTCATCTGAACCAATTTTTTTCAAACCCTTTATAAAAAAACGAGCTCATAAAAAGCATGCTAGCATTAAATAAAAGTTAATTAGTCCAAATTCGATAAAAAAGCATGTTATATAATTTATTACCTCATCACTCACAACTTTTTTCTGCAAATCTGAGACGATGAACAACATGCCTACAACTTTGAAACCAAATTAGACCAAACACAATTATCACAAAAGGAAGGAACAAAACAAATTAAAAAAGAAAGAAAAAGTGATGTGTTTACCTTATATATTTAATGTGAGGACAAGAGTGTAACGCGCCATGATGCTTACTCCCGTAACTTAAAGGAAAATAATCGGGCCGAACAATCAGATGTAGAGAGAGGAAAAGAAAGAAAATGAGTGAATATGAAGGTGTATTTGTTTGGGAAAGAGTTGATAAGTAGATAAAGGTAAAGTGTCCAAATAGTTACCGACTGTTTAGAGGATAACGTGTCATTTGTTTAGGAGTGTACAGTTATTTTTGGAGTTCTTTTTATAATATAAGTAGATCTATAACATAAAAACATTCTTTAACATATTAAAAAGAACAAGGATTAAAAATGTACTTTGTCTAAAAGTTGTGCTTCAAAGTAAAAAAAATACAAAATAGTGTTGAAACTTCAACTTCAGAGCATCCACAATCGGTCAAATTGTGAAAAACTTTCCACTATTTTAACAAGTGTATCAAAAACTTCTTGAAATCTTTTTACAAAGACTTGGTAAACCTCAAGGAAAATAGTTGTCCTAATAGCATGCATGAACATATAGCATGCATGAACATATACAGCGGCATTCACATACGTAATTATAGGCACATATCATTGTCCATAAGCGTAAGAATAGTTTAGCACAGAAGTAAAACAGTTTGAAAAGATTTGTGTATCATTTTCCCCCAAAGAAAATAGTTTTAAAGTGGAGCTACGAGAACTCACCTCAAACAAGGATGAATAGTAGCTGACAAAAGATGATCAAACAACAACGTGCAACGGCGCCCAGTCACGACCTAACAATTAATGTCTGACTCAGAAATATGTATATCACGTTCATTTAAATCAATGCATATGAGTTTTTAAAAGTGTGTTGTATTACTGTTTTTAGTATTATTGGTTGTATAGTGGTTGATAAGTTTGACACAAAGAAATTATATCAAAGTATATACATATTATCATATTTATTCTGTATACAACTTAAAGAAATTAGGCAAGTAAAACAAATAAAAAGTAAATATATAGACAATAAGCAATTAAAATATGTTTCGACAATTTAACCGGTAATCCCCAAGTTAATTAGATTAAGTGTTTAAATTATAAGTATTAACATGTTTTAAGTACACGAAATAAATGGTAGGAGTTTTATAATTTATAAAATTATAAAATCTATTTTTCGTCTTCTAGTCGATTATTAAAATAATAATATTTTATTATTTCGTCTTTTTGTCGGATTTTTAAGAAAGTAAGTTGTTGTAAAAATATTTCTAAGTATAATATTTTTATAAAATTTTGGGCCTGGCTGTTTTGTTTATAAAACGCTTTCATTCTTAACTTATTCAAAACATTTTTCCTCTAATAATCAATTTCCGACAAAATGCCAAAACCTACGTTTACGGTATGTTTTATCAAAATACATTTTCCAAACTACCATTTTAACTACCTAAACTTATATAAGCATAAATTGATCAAAAATCCGTTTTAAACGTTTAAGTTTACTAGTTTTTCACTTATTGGGCACACTCAAGCGCCCAAAATGTTAGTCCTAAAAATCCTTAGTTTTAGTGTTTAGTCCATAATAGGCCCAATATCGAATTTACTAGTTAGCCCAATAATAAAAAGTTCAATAATATCAATAAGCTAAAAATATAACAATAGTCAATAGCAAAAAGTGTAGTATAACCAAAATAAGCATGTAGCAAATTATAGCCATAAGCCGCGAGCTTAATGGGCTCATTTTGGACTATCCGATCCAATGACAACAACTAGAGATTCAACATCTTAAACAGAACACAATATCTTATATCATAAATAAGCACTTTAAGGAAGCCTATAAAAATAAGACCAATGTCGAACCCAAAATAAGTCGAGGCTTTATTGGCCTTTTGTGCCATTTCGGGTCACTACAGACCAAACGACATTACAAATCTATAATAATACCCAATGATAACCCCAATAAGTTATAATATAGCGAATAAGCAATTTTAGTATCAAAACTAAGATAGAACGATAAGCCACAAAAATAAGCCAAGACACAAGGGTCTAAATAAGCGCGACTCTATTTATCCCTTGTGGGCCAGGAAAGTTGTCTAAGCACAATTAAAATTTTATTTTTTTTTAATGAGCGTAAAAATAAGCCGTTAAACTACAAGCTTTTACAGTCTTAAAAATAATCATGAAATAAGCTATAAAAATAAGACGAAAGTTTTAAAGGACCAAGACTTAATTTTCTTTTGTTTCCTATTATTGTCGAGACCAAAGTAAACTATAATAGGCATTCGAAAGCTTATTAATAAGCTGAATAAGCTATAAGCTTTCATGAACAAAAATATTATTTCACCAACACAACCATAATATTACAATGATACTTTCCTGGTTTTCCTTTTTCATTTATTTCGAACCAAACGCACCACTTTAAATCATTTTATAAATTTTTACCTTTTGATTTACAAAAATAAAATAAATGTACAACTAGTGTGTATTCATCATAATATTAACAAAAGTACAAGGATTGTGAAGAAATAGTTACTTACAAAAGAGGGTTTTAGGAGGAGATTAAAGCTTAACCAAACAACCTGATCGTTGTTTATATACCCAAACGATCACTAGAAACAAACCCGAATGTTTCTAAGCTTCCATATTTTTGAACCAAGATGAAAAAAATGTATTGTTTTTGTGCGTGTGGGTGCTCGTCTGAACAAAGGAAGAAAAGAGAAATAGAGAGTTTTTGTTGTTGTGTGTTTTTGATGCTTGTTGTGTTTGTTTTTGACATGAGGATAAGACAGATATTGTACAAAACATGGATACTAAAAATGTGCCATATTGTCTACCATGGGAGCCGGTCAAGACTAGGATCCTAGGAGGGTATCCTATCTTGATTTTTGTCTCTTGTCGGGTTTGTGTAACGTGCTTACTTCGTTAGTAAATGTAATCCGATGGTTTGAACTTTTAAGTTGTGTTATAATTAAGTTTAGGAAATCTTAAAAATTATCAAAAGAAATATATTTACAGTTAAAATGTTTTAAATAAGTATAGACAGAAATTTGGCATGTCGAGACGCGTTGTTTGACGTTTTAAGCTAAACGCGGGATAAATCTCCCGGTAAGTGATTAAGTAAGGATGTAAATGCTCAAACAAAAATAATTCAAGCAATTAATGAACTATTGACTAAATAAATTAAAAATTAACTATCGTTAGCATGGTAAGTGATCTAATAGAAACAGCAAAAGTCAATAAAATAGAGAATTAAATAGAACATCATAAGTTTGAAAAATTGGCAAAGGTTACAGTCTACCCCTCTTAAAAAGAATTTCGCTCTCCATTTAACACCCGTTGTGCGTTCCTCTAGTAGCACACATGTGGAACCATCTCCTTATACCCCAAATCCAGTTACGATAATACCCGGTCATGCGGGTATTGTTCAGCTCTCTAGTAGCACACGTGTTGAACCATCTCCCTCAACCCTAAATCCAGTTAGGATAATACCCGGTCCTGCAAGTCTTGTTCAGCAAGCAAGGCTGCTTAAAGAAAATGTTTTTATTCTATATCCGGATGGGGCTTTAATGTCTACACAACAATATATGGACAAAGTTGTTGAGGATGTTGGTGAGGATGATGACTTTAAGAGTCCAGCGTGGGTTAGCGCCACTAACTATGCGAATGCATTTTGTGGCACTGTAACTGGATGTTTGGGAGACGTCGACAACTTTCTGAAAAAGAGAAAACTTGAACAAGTTGTTGCAATAGTGAAGTCTTGTTCTCCTAATATGCTTGGCGACCTAAATGTGACTCTGAAAGATCTCTCAGGTACAATACCTGGAACAATACATCACAAAGTCATTGGTGAGGGTGGTTATAAAAAGGATATTACTGTAGGCGCTGTTATGATACTAGCTAATGTCTCTGTTTTTACTCCTAAACCATCACAGCATTTCCTTAACATAAGAATGCGAAATGTGGTTGAGGTTTTTCGTAAAGATACTGTTCCTGGAAGTGGCAGTGGTTAACCTTAACATTTATGTAATGTTTTTTTTATTATAACGTAATGTTTTTATTATTAATGAAATTTAAATTTGAAGTTAAAAAAATAAAAGTCGCCTCATAGTGGCAAAAGGTCGCCTGTAGGTCGCCGGAGAGAGAAAGCTGATGTGGCGCCGGAAATGTAGGTCGCTACCACTATCGATAGTGGGCAGCCTAATTTAATTTAAGGGAGGTGATTTGTACATTCCACCACTTGATTTGCACACTTAAATTATTGTTTTATGACGTTTATACTTTTAACATTTACTAGACGAGTACCCGTGCATAGCACCGGTAAAACCTAGCGGCAGATAATTAACGATATGCGATATTGTGGTAAATATTTCGTATAACGATATGCGATGTTGCTGTAAAATAACATTTGTGTGTGCCAGATATGAAATGGTTTGTGTGGATTTATATGGTGGATGCGGTTACACATTTTTAATAATCATTATCGATAGTAATGATTTTTAGCAGTTACACTTTTTAATAATTATTGGAGACTGTTACAATGATAAATTAATTGGGCTGTAACAATGTTATAATGGTATTGATGACTGAATTTATTATTCAACATTGTGTATCATAGTTTCCTAAATTAGATTCAACATTCAACATTCCTACATTTTCAAGGGTGCTAAACTCTTTATAATGTAGTCAGGGTTGGTGCGATGCACGAATCTTGTTCTATAAAGATCAATCCCGGTCTCGAAAATTTTTTACTTTGTCATTTTAACCCAAGTATATAGCATTGTAACTTCATAATAAATAGCATTGCTCATAAGAGTTGTAACTCCATCATAAATATCATTGATCATAAGAAGTGTAACTATCATAAATAACATTGATAAGAGTTGTAACTCATCATAAATAGCATTGATCATAAGAGGCTTTTGATTTTTTATAACTAAAACTATAAAGGCATTTACACACAATTAAATGTTGATGTTTACAAAACTTAGCATTGATCAAAACCATTAACCACCATTTATACAGAAAATAACTCATTTACAAAAAAGGAAAAAAAAGAACACCATGGGCATAGATATAAGGTCATTTCCGATTTCTTTATGTTTTTTTGCAAAATCTATGTTTTTTGAAGCAAATCGTACAATCGAGTTACCTTATTCAAAAAGAGAGAACTGACACTGAAAAAAGATCAAAAGTTAATACATCTATTCAAAAATAAAAACAAAAACATGTGTAATTGGAATATACCTAAAGGCGGAAAACAACAATCGTGGTGTGTGTTTTGCTTCAACTCTTGGGAATGCTTCAACATTTATCCATGCATGCATGCATGAAGTTAATTAACTCATCATGAATTGAATGCATAAACAGTTAAAAAATATATGGAATCAATAACATGAATGTTTGATTAGCTATTCTTCTTTTGCCCGAATCTTCCAAAGATAATATACATGTTATGGTTCAAGATTTACCTTGACTATTCCTTTACTATTCCTTGACTATTGGAAACCAAAACTGACATGAAGCTAGTATGCACAATCTACCTTATGTAGCAAGTTGTACATGTGATTAATACTATGAACATGATAAATATTCTGATCTAAGTGTTTATGTTTCTATGTGCTTTTCCATGCAATTGTGATCCTTATTTATAGGGAATTACTCAAACCCTAGTCAAAGAAAATTATGATTAATGGACTCATTTATCTCTTCCATAATTAGCCTCTATAATTGTAAAAATTAGTGGTTACATGACCGAATTAAATATTATCATTTAATGCATTCAAACCTGCCACTTAATATGTCAAAGTTGTTAAAAACATTTATAAGAGATTAATGCATTCAACTTTCAACTTTTGCCTAAAATAGAGATTTTCAACTTTTAACTTTCAATTGTTGAAAATTCAAGAAACGGGTAAATCTCTTTTATAAGGAGTATAGAAGTATAGATAGATATAGATTCAATACATGACAAACTTAAGATGATTTGACTTTATTTTCTCAAATTGAATTTATGATTTCTCTTACCAATATTAAGTGATTTGAATGCTAAAGTTAAGATGATTTTGTAGAAACTTAGAGAACAAATTTTGCTCAGTTAATTATATCATCAACACAGCTTTTAAAGAACCATTTCTTATATAAATGCTAATCGACAAAAACAATTACTGTATTTAAATCAAAAAGTATATTTATTTGTTCCGGTTTGTTCACATAGCATTTTTATAAAACATGTTCATTTACCATTATATTCTATAAGATGCAGCAACATCTTTTCCAGCTTCATCTTCATCATCATTCTCATCATCACTTGAGATGAGAATAATATTTGGAGAAGCATCATAATTTTCTACATCAATAGGATGTAGAGAAGGCTTGGGATGAGTCTACACAAATACAAATACAAACACAATATTAGGAAAAGCACAATATTAGAACAAGCATAATATATTAGGACAAATAGTAAACAAAACGTACCATTGCTTCTGCATAATTTTCTACATGAATAGGATGTAACGAGTCTACATAAATACAAATACAAGCACAATATTAGAACAAGCACAATATTAGTACAAAACGTACCATTGTTTCTGCTTATAATTCAGCATGAATGGTTTTTTTGTTATTGAGTCCCATTGCTTATTTTGTTATTTTGTTACTTCGATGATGAATGACGAATGATTCACCTATTTATATAGGCATGAGTTAGTAATTTGAACTTTAGCATTGAATGAAATTAGCATTCATTTCCATCTTTCAAGCATTTCAATTAGAAACGCACTTCAATTAGCATTCAATTAGACAATTTTAAAATTTTCTCACATTTAATTAGACGGTTTCAAGCATTTCAATTAGACGATTTCAAGCATTTCAATTAGACGGTTTTAATGTGAAGATTCTTAGTTTCAAGGCTTGTACATTTAGTTTCCGAAGGATTGTACATTTTTCAACTTTCAACTTTTCAAGAAAATCTCAAATCTCCTTTATAAGGAGTATAGAAGTATAGATAACCATTTCTCATTTTAAATAAACCCCCTCTCAAAATTCTTTTTTTTAATAAACCCTCCTCCTTCTCAGAATTCTTTATTTTTAATAAACCCCTCTCAAAGTTAAGTCACTTTTCAGTTTGACCAAAAATACTTTAAAAACTCCCATTAAATTTAAGTCACTTTTGAGTTTTAATCCAAACTCCTTTAGTGTAATAAAGTCTTCCTTAAAATTAAGACACTTTTTAATTTTGGTACAAAACCCTTCGCGGCGACGCAGAGGTAGCCAAAACTTGTGTGACTAAATATCTAAAACTCATAGAAATAATTATAAAGCATCTTTAAATGCATGGTTGAAGAATGAATTTTTTGAGTTTTTTATCCACAAAGGTTTCGTTTATCTTTCTAGAAAAAAGTATACTTGCCTCTTTTATCTTTCTAGAAAAAAGTAACTATTTTTACATTTTTACATTATTATACATTTTCATTCGTTTTTGTATGTTTTTTATACGCTTTGTACATTTATATGTTTTTAACACGCTTTGTATGTTTTATACGTTTTTGTATGTATATACATTTATTTTACGTTTTTGCATGTTTTTGTACATTTTTATACGTTTTTATCTGTTTTCATTTGTTTTTATACGTTGTTTTACGTTTTCATCTGCAAAAAAAGTAAAGAAACGTATATGCATATAATAACGTAAAAGAAGTATGAAATCGTACAAAAACGTAAAAAAAACGTTCACTAACGTAGAAAAACGTAAAAAGATATGAAAATATTCAAAAAGGTAAATAAAAAAACCTACAAAATGTATAAAACGTACATAACCGTATCAAAACGAATGAAAACGTATAAAAATGGATGAAAACGTATAAAACGTATGAAAACGTATAAAACGGATGAAACATGCGAAAACGTACGGAAACGGATGAAAACGTACATAAATGTATAAAAACATATAAAACGGATGATAACATACGAAAACGGATGAAAACGTATAAAAACGGTTGAAAACATATGGAAACGTACAAAAACAGATGAAAACGTATAAAACGGACGAAAACGTACATAAACATATGAAAACGTACAAAAGCACTCTAGTGAAAAAGATAAATAAAAATAAAAAGAATAAAAAAGGTACTTCAAGCGCACACAAAAATAACGGTCTTTTTTTTCAAATAAAGACTTTAGATATAGGCACTTTAACGGCGAAAGAGGCGAAAAAAGCATTTCATAGAATAAATTTTGTAAATCAGTATTTCTTGTTTTACCTCTTCTATTGCATATATGATTTGTAGATAAAGAGGTAAAATCTAAAAAAAACAAACGAAATTGTTTTTAAGAAACAATACCGCTATTACCAGTGTAGAAATAATGGAGTTCTATGGTATTTTTTTTATATTGTTCTTTTCAACTTTTGGATTTAGGCTCCTTTCTTTCCACGGTCTTCAATTCCTTGTCACATACATGGAAGAGTAACTTCTTTTTGTCACGTTCTTTAACGCACATACATACATCTACAACGTTTAAACTTGACACATTATGATCATCCACATGCTTACCTTTTACGTAGTCATAGTCTCGTAGATTATGAAAAGCATACCAATATATATAATTTGACTTTTATCGAGTCTAGAGAGAAGCAGCCACAAACAATTATAGTATATATTATTACTATTGTTTTTTCTATTTACCATTTATGCTCTTCATATTTTGTTTTAAAAAAAATTAAAGAAATATATTATACGTTATAACTGGTAAGAGATTGGCAAAAAAAATTATTGTTTATATTAAAAAATGTAACTAGAAAGTTTTTTGTAGTTTATAATGCATTAGAACCATGACTTGATAAAGACTTATTTTATAGAAAAACGTTTTTGAAAAGCAGTCATTGCAAATACTCTATGATCAATCACGATTGATTATCTTATTATTTGACATATTTTTAGCAAGAGTTTTACATAAAAATATGGCTTAAAGAGATGTTAGATGCCTTTAATAAGCAATAGCCAAGGAGTTTTAATGAATTTGTGTCGTAATAAAAAAATGCAGACATTAGAAATGAATTCCGAATAAAGTAAGTACCTTAGTCGAATCTTTTGCTAAAGGTTACGCTATTATATATATAAGATTTAGTCCACCATACTAAATTGAGCTTCAAGAGTAGTACCCCCAAGCTTCTAGTTGGTAAAAAAAATAAGACTGTGACAAAAATTAATTATTGAAGCTTCAAAGAGGTTGAACACATGATGTGAAAGTTGTCCGACATAAATCATAAAATATAAAGATGGTTTATCTTAATGTTGTCTCTTCATCATGTTTAACAAAGAGTTACACACATAATAATTGCTAAAAACTATTCATATGCTCATAAGTTACGTTTGTATGCTTCTACATTTATCTATTTGTGCCTATATAAAAGGTCTACAAAGAAGCCATCGTATGGTGCAACTTTCAAGCTTATTACTCGTAGTATCTAACTAGCAGCTGGTGTAGTTCTTACGTGCATGAGTTTTGAAGCCATAACATAAAGCTTGCAAAGTGTTGGTTACTTTTTACATAATTTTAAGGTACTGTCAAATGTTCTTTATATAATGGCATATTTTTGTGTTTTACTAGGTGCATTTCCAAATGAACATATTCCTCCAAGATTCCCATCTAGGAGATGATAGTACTCCGTGCACGAATGACGCTAGATACACTCGCTATTATTTTTTGATTGAGAATTTTGTCAGAGAATAGATGTAAAGAATGATTGCGTTTTTTATATTAAAAGCAAAAAAGTAGACTAGGATTAATGGTTTATTGAAGCACATGTTTTACCTAGAAATTAAACAAAAGAGCATCCATGTGTTTTCACTTCATGATGAGAATGAATATGACACTTTTCATATGGTTTGTTGAAGAAGAATATTGCGTCCCATTTAATTCTACAGAAGAGTAAAGGCGTGTTGTAGTAATCTGGTGGTGGAGCCGTATGCCGGATGGCCAAGTGAGGGTAAAGGTTCTGGAAGAACCGCAAAAGGACATGATGGGTGAGGCAAAAGCATTGACATGGGGACACATTTGTTCTGCTGCATTTACTTATAGTAAGCCATAGTCTCTTTGCAACCATCTGAGCATTTTTGCATATACTTGTGTTTGAATTTTATATAACTGTTAACCATAAACAACACGAATACGCAGCGGATATGGAAATCAATTATTGCATACGATTACACACACAATTTAAAATAAACAAAAGAAAAACATATAAAACTACCCCTTGAAGTCAACACAATAAACGTATGATAAGCGACCACATGTTACGAATGCTCACACAAACACGTCTAACAAGCACACCCGGATGCTAGTCCAACTTCACGTAACACCAATACAACCTTTGTATGCTAAACCTTCTGAAAATCAATCACCAAAACCCACTCTTGGAATTGCACCGAAAATCAGAATAAAGAAACTAGGGTTTCTATCAAATTCGGTTTGGACCGAAATAGAGCAGGCACAACCGAAATTCAATAAAACAAAGCCCGAGTTAAAACTATTTGTTGTCACGCCTGACAAAACCTTCAAACAAAGTACTATAATCTTCCTGGATCAGCCTTGGGATCGAACCACACAAAGATTCAACCCAAAAGTTAACCGAAAATACCAGTAAGTATTAGGGGAACCCGAAAATATCAATTAACCTAATCAAGGTTTACTAAGATCGGCTATATTGGAAAAGTGGGAGAAGTAGCAGGTATAGAGTGTGTTAGGGTTATTCTATGCATCTCTAATGAGCTAGGGGTGAGGATTTTTATACCCTCCAAACCCTACTCATGATAAGAATAGGAGAGCACAAGTTTGATCCTTATCACAACTCTTCTCTTCTCTTTATCTCCAAGAAAACGTATCTAGACACTCACAATGAACCTTATGGCCGACTCTAATACATTTAGGACAGCCATAGGTTCTTGTCCTAGTCGTTTTTGTTCTTTGGTTTACAATTAGAAAGCCACGTGAAGTAACAAATGCACTCTAAATGTTTTAACGTGTGTGCCCCCAATAGGCTCACACATTTCTAGTTTCATTGAGCTAGTCCAACTCACACAATCCAACAACTCCTACTTAGGAGTTGGAGTAGCAGACAACCCATATACTAACGACGAAAACGTCTAGCAACACTCACATTCGTTTATAAAACTAGAAATGTCTGAGATTAAGTTTCATAAACATTCTTAGTAGCATGGTTATTTATCTCTTGCTATAAATCATCCATTTTTCGATACTGTTAAACCGATTGATATGAAGTCCTAACTCATTCCATAATAGTGAATTTAAAACATTTAGATTTCTCGTTATATGAACTTAATACAGAATAGCCAATGTAATGCAAGAATCATCTTCATTTACCCTTTGGTGCGGCCACACATTATCTGATTAAAAAAAAAAAAATTCTAGAGATGCGTCAATGGTATCATATTGCACATCAATTGAGTAACAAATCCTTAGATAATACAATGTTGTGAATCTGCTTCTCATCACTTTCCTAATAATGAGGCCTTTATAACTACCATTTTCTGTACGTTTTGACCTAGAATTAAAAAGTGATATTCCACATATACCAAACTTGTTTTATTCTCTCATCTTAGGATGACTTAACTAACCATTTTTTTGGATATTTTACTCATAACTAAGGACCCAAAAGAATATAACCAACACTCACATTTGTCTTATGCATCCCTTGTGAATAACATATGAGTTTGGCGGGAACCGTTCATATATTCAAAGAATATAACCAACACTCACATTTGTCTTATGTAACAGTACTCCCATACTGTTAACCGACAATGGGCATATCTAGAACAATTAAAATTATTTAAGAATTAAACATGCAAATATATGATAACAATTATTATATGAATGAATAAAAATACCATGTATCTTTATTCAGCAGAAAATAAAAATTATCTTAAAATCCTAATTATCCAAATACTAAAAACAGATATGCATGAAACTAATTAGCAAGTTGAAGTCCAATGTATCCAACATTCTCAACTTTTCCTTTACAAGACAGCTAAATAGTTATCTGAGTAAAAAATTTGAATACTTGTTTCGAATTCACAAATTGTGAAGAATTTGAATGCTATGATGAGTGTCCGTATTAATTTGGCAGACTAACCAGAATCAAAGTATATGAAAATGTGACAGTACCTTTTATGAGGTAATTATAGTCAGCAACATACCTATCTAAGACAGTCATCTTTACAGTTTCTTAAAAACGCAAAGCAATCTTCATTTTAATGTGTATGTAACAATGCTCTTAGCTGGAACATATCTAGCTAGCAAAATTTATCAAAAATGATGAAATCCTACTACAACTAGAATTGATTATTCTCTAGCATCATGTGTACACAAACAACGCTATGCCTTATATAATTCGTAAATATTTATTTTAACAATCATTTAAATCACTCTTAATTAGATATTGTTGTTATCAGTCATCTAAACACTCTCAATTAGATACTATTTTTGTTAGCTCATCTTGATCTTGTGCAAAAGTAACAACCAGTCACATACATAATATAAGATATACATGATGAATCCTTCGTTAAAAATACAAGGTTTTCTCATGTTATAACTTATCTCAATGAAATATAATCATATAAGACATCTTCCGAATGATGTATAGCATTATGTTGGACTTAATTTCACAATGTTTATGTTCATTAAACATCTTTCCTAGGTCGTTTGTTTTAATTTCCTAAAATCGCAAGTGAAGTTTTATTCCAACATCAAGGATTAACATCTATCTTAGATGGAATGATACCTTCAATATGTTACATAACATTTGAATTTGAGGAAAAACATAGTTCTCCCACTTGATGTCAGGTGTACTCGTGAGTTATCTTAATTTAATCAAAAATTATATTGTGATTAAACTTAAGATCTCAGCTCCTAAATGCATGATCCAATCCACACTTGGATTCTATTATCTTGTATACTTGATAAATGCTATTTTAAACTCATAACCTTTTGATTACACACCGGCCTCGAAAAGGTAAACATAAATAAATAGAGTATATAACTTAATTGTCTTAAACAAATATAGACTCAGAACCCCTTTGATTACACATCGTCCTCCAAGTAATCATTTAAAGAAAGAGGTTTTATGATCCTTAATTGAAGAAAATATTCACAAACGAGAATGATAACTTCACGAGGAAGGGTCTTCAAGAACTAATTGTTAAACCGTAACGATATTGTCACAACACACCTCCCCAGCAGCGGCGCCAAAATGATGGTTGTAAATTAGACCCTTACTATATATTTATAAATATAAATAAATATAATAATGAGAATCAAAAATATCAATCAAATGTAGTAAACCGGGAAGCACGCAATTCCCGGGTCGTTTATCCCCGATGAGGCATGAAATTGACGGTTACGTTATTGGTTTGACAATTGGATGCTTGAACGAAAGAAAAGGATTTGATTTGGGTTTTTCTAAATCTATGGGAAATTATAAAAATTTATACTAAGGAAAACCTAAGTCTACGGGAAAAAAAACTTAAAACTACGGGAAAGCATAAAAAGGCAAATGATTATCTTAAAATTCTACGGGAAGCATAAATTAGGCATAAAAATAAAATCCTAAGTCTACGGGAGCAAAAAATCAAGGCAATTTGGCTTAAATCACAAAAACGAGAACGGAAATTAAAAATGAACGTGACTAAAAACCTAATACATGAAATATTAATCCTAAAGTGAATTTTTTTTACTTTTTATAATATTAATTGACTAAAAAGTAAGAATAAAACTAGAACGAAAACGGAGTTATATTAAGTTCAAAAACGAGAAAACGAAAATCGGGCCCGAAACCCGTTCTTTAAAAATTAAAATTTTGCAAAAATGACCCTACGAAAGTTTTTCTATTTTTTCTAAGTGCAAAATGATAAAATAAAATTTTCTAAAAAAGAATTTTTTTTTGATTTTTATTTAATTTATTATAATTAAAAACCAGTTTTAAAGAATTTAAATGTTAAAACATATTAAATGATTATGAAAAATTCTAAAAAATTTAGAGAAAATCAATTAAACTATAGAGATTCTAAGAAAAATTTGAAACTAAAAATTTAGCTTAAAAATAAGCTGTTATTAAGCAATTAAGGGGCTGATGGCTTAAGGGCTGTTAATGACTTAAATAAATAATGAAAAGAGAAGCAAACGGATGAGCTATTGTAGCATGATGGTAAGTATGTGTGTGTTTAAAGGGAGGGTCGCAGGTTCGAGTCCTGGCCCCTCTCTTTTTATGCTTGCTACAGTACCCTCCTTTTTTTTAATTCTTTTTACACACTTTTATTAAGCAAATGGAGATAAGCATTTTTCACAACTACAACTTTTTATGAAATTTAACAAATAAGCTAAAAAAATGCTAAAAAGGACAGACAGTAGGCTTAAATGGACAAAAGGCTTAAGGGCTTTTCTTTTTGGCTTCTATGAACAAATAAGCACATGTAATAGGCAAATAAGCAAACACAGCTTAATACACAAACATAATGAACAACTAGGAACAAAAGATGAGCAAATGGAATAAGCCAAATAAGCCAGAAATTGGCTTAAAACTCTCAGCAGTACTAACTTAAGAGTTAGTACTGCTAGAATTAATCTTAAGTCTGCTAGGCTTATAAAAATCTAATAAGCACAATGCAATGGCAAATAAGCAAATAAAAGGGCTTAACTACACCTAAAAAGCACTTATAAGCAAAATTAAACAATTCTAAACTAGCCAAGAACTGAAATAAGCAAATAAGCACTTAGGGGCAAAAACTACTCTAAACAGCCTAAGGGGTCATTTTTAAGCTTATTTTTAAGCACATAAATGGATCCTTATGGGCTTAAGGCTTATATTCCCTTAAAGCCAGTCCTACAAGCTACAATAAGCTAAAAAGAAAAGGTAGTTTGAAATAAGCTACACTATGAAAAAGGGCTAGAGAAAAAGCTGTTTTACATCAGCATATGCTGAGTTTTTGATTTTTATGAAAGACAAAAGTGGCTTTTGCAGCCCTCTATTAAGCTCACCTAAAGAGCTTATTAAACCACAAAAACTCAAGACAGATCACAATTACCTACCAAACTACTTATGTTCAAAAGTTCAAAAACCAAAACAACTCTTAAGTAATCTAAAAAGGAGTTTTAACTTTGATAAAATAACTGACCCATAACTCTAACTAGGAAACTGTTTTGACCCATTTGCTTGAAAAATGATGAAAAAGTGATTAAACTAGAATGACCAGGTTTTTAAACTTGAAATAACATGCATATTAAACATTAAAACACAACTTTGAACTAGGAAACTTAAAATCAAAAGTCAGAAGTTTAAATGTTTTAAAACTAGCAGAAATGAATATTTAGAAAAACTAAACTCAAAACTTAACAAAGCTTAACCTAAGTGAAAGAAAACTATTCCTAGGACTCATTTAGAGCTAATGAAAATAGATTTGGTGACCCAAGACAGGATGTAACCATTTTGACCCATTTTCCACCCTTGAACCAAACACCCCTTAAAAAGAACAAATCTTATTTTTTTCTTTCTTAAATAAGTTAAACATCCTTAAAAACAACTAACAACAGATCATAGATAAAGAACAATAAGAACATGTAAGCAGTTAGAACCAAACATTAAGCACATAGAATAAGCAAGTTTAAATAAGCAGTAAAAGCATTCAAAAGACAAATTTTTTGCATAAACTTAAATTTCATTCAAGACATAAAGAGTTACAAGACATGTAAATTAAAATGACAGAATATTAAAGTTAATTAAAACATAAATTAAAACTAAATTACAACTACTCCTAGTTCCTACATTCTTCAACTGTCTTCATTCTCTTCCTTTTATATGCTGCAAGTCATCTTTACTTTGTGTTTCTTGTGTTTGTTTGGTGAGGAGAAACATAAGCACATCTTAGCCCTTGGATTTGAGTAGAGCCCAAGCTGTTTGATCATACCCGTTGGTGTCTTGTCTTTTGTGATGAGCCATGAAAGACATAACTTTTTCCTGATGGACTCTCATTAGGTCGGCTAAGTGAAGAAGTAGGTTGGTGATTCGCAAGAATGATGTAACCATTTTGACCCATTTTCCACCCTTGACCCAAACACCCCTTAAAATAAGATGTCAAGAATCTGTATTTTGTTTTCCTTTTTTTGCTTTTGTTCTCATTGGTGGGTTCTAATAATGGTTTAAGATAACATGCCTAAAGTAAACATAGTAACAACATCAGTATTCACTAGATAAGGAATGAATAAGTGAGTAACATTGGTAGAGAGTTAGAACCAAACATTAAGCACATAGAATAAGCAAGTTTAAATAAGCAGTAAAAGCATTCAAAAGACAAATTTTTTGCATAAACTTAAATTTCATTCAAGACATAAAGAGTTACAAGACATGTAAATTAAAATGACAGAATATTAAAGTTAATTAAAACATAAATTAAAACTAAATTACAACTACTCCTAGTTCCTACTTTTTTTTAAATCTCTGTCTTCTTTTCTTTTTATACAAAGAAGTTAGGTCTTCACCCTTGTGTTCTTGTGTTTGTGTGGTGAGTAGTATAAAACAAAGACTTCATCAAGACCTTTCAATTTACTGGCCTCCAGATTTTTAATCGTGGCTTTGATTGTGTAAAAGCCAATGAGAACCATGGATTGCAGCTTGATCGAGACCATAGTGTCGTGTGTGAGGGGGGGGAGGGGGGCGGGGTGGGGGTTAGAGTTTTGTTCAACGGGGTAAGTTACAGTTTGTCTGTGTGTTATTGCAAGGAGGGAAAGAATGGACAGGTGAATAGTACTTGGGTTGTAGGTTTTTGGCGGGTAAAAAGATATAAAACGGGGGCAGGGGTGAAGGTTTGGGGAATGGACAAGTTTGGTCCTTGAAGGTATATAAGCACCTAACAAGTTCAGTCCTTTGTGGTGAAGAAGTGTTATGGGAGTTGGCAAGCTTAGTCCTCCAAAGTGTTTTATCACTTTGAAAAATCAGTCCTTGTGAGGGTAACGAGGGTTAAAGGTGAAAGGAAAGTATGACTAAACGACAGTTAAGTCTAAATGAGGTTATGTTTATAGGCTCAACATTCGGGCCGGTTTGACTTCATTAATGTATAATGGGTTGACTCGGCCTATTAGATGGGCTCGGGTGGGCCCATTTCTTAGATTATGGCTTCGGCATTGACCGTTGATTGTGTCGGGGTTGACTTTGACTTTGACTTTTGTTGACTTTGGCTTCGCTTTGACTTTGGTTTTTCACGCTCTTTCCAATTCCGCGCTCAGTTTTGTTCGGTTTAGCTTGATTTTTCGTCCTTTTCTCAGATATTCGTTTCCTGCACAATATAAGTGAAAACATACAAATACAATGTATTTTTGGTACGTTTTAGGTCATTTAAGTCCGATTTTAATGGTGAAAAGTATGTGTAATTAAACGCATACCAGAGGCCATTATTAAATCAATGAGGCTATCCTTTAACCTCTCTAGTTGGTCTACTATAGGGTATTTCAGGTCTTGGAGGGCTTTGACAAACTTGTCATTGTCTTCTGGGTCATACGCCTCGACATCCCCTAGATCACGACCAGATTTCCCGTGCTCTATGCCATATTGCAGGCCTTCACTCATACCCTTGGCAAGCCCTGCCGACACAACATCAGGAAACGCCTGGCTTATCTCTGGAGACTCGGCACACTTTAGAACGGCAAGGCGCAGGCCGTGCCCAATAAGCCAGCGGCGACCCGCGATCCCCGTCAACATGTGTGGATACAACTCTTCATCAAAATCTATGCTTAGCTTGTCCAGACGAGCATCCATCTCTGCACACCGCAGCTCAACCTTATCATCCTCATACCTCTTGATTTCTTCGAAGGCGGCCTTTATTCGCTCATCGCCTGTGATTTGAGCTTGAAGAGAAGACACTTGCTGGGACTGTTATGTATTATTTACTTGGAGATCTAAAAACTTGGCACAAAGGCTCTTTAACTCCTCGGCTAATTCTACATTCTTAGCCTTCCCGGCCTTTTTCATATCCACTTCAGCTTCTAACAGGGCCTTCAGGTTTTTCGTTTAATTACGGAGACCCTGTAATTCCGTATCCGTAGATTTAAGGGAGTGGATCTCCTGATCAAGTTTCTTTATCTCCTCCTCCCTTGCCTGGATTCTTTGATCCCGCTTGGCTACCTTTTCCGTGGTTCTCTTCAGTAGCCGAACCTCTTGCTCGAACCTTAGCCTAAGTTGGGAACCCATAACCACCTGCCACGCCAAATTCATGTTATATTGGTTCAAAAAATCCTCGTTTCGCATATGGCGCAGCTCCGAAAAGTACCCCAGCGGCACTATATGGTCCACCATGTCCTGGCAAACATCCGGGCTTTCCAAACGGCAACTATTGGTCATGCCCCATCCTGGCTGATATATACTGTTGGGCGAACCTGTAAAGGATGTAAAAGAGGTAGACTTCTCGGAGTCTGGGTCCCTCGCAACGGTCGCTCCCTTAGAAGACCTGGATTGATATGGTCTGTTAACATACCTCAACAAAAAATAAAAAATAAAAAAGATAACAGAAGGGACAAATCACTTACTGGGAATCTCCCGTTCAGGGATTGACTGTAGCTTCGCGTACGACATGGGGTCCGGGTCACTCACATCAGCAGGAGTCTCCTGCAGAGTTGGCGCGGATAAAGTGGAGCTCATATCTAATCTTGTTGATTTCTCCCCAATGGTACTCTGTGTTGGGTGGAAGACAACATGGTCTTTCCTAAGCACTTTGGGAGGTGCATTCACATCTGCCTCATCGCCCCCCTCTCACGGCGCTTTTTACTCACAAGGGGTCCCATGGCGGCAGCCTCCTTCTCAAGGCCAATTTCTGGTGTAACCCTCACGGTTGGCACATTTTCTTATGGAGGGACTTAAGGGGAAACAGTCTCCTGGCCTTGGTTTTCTGTTTTGTCACTTTAAGTGATTCGGCGGGGCGAATCCTCGTTGGAAAAATCCAGGGGCAACTTCTCCACGGTGGACGGTGTCCCTGAAGAACTGGACAACCCGATAGCCTCTTCCATGGCTATCACGCGAGTGGCGGTGGCAATCAATAGGGGTACCTCATGGGCAGCACGGGGACGGGTTCCCGTCTTAACCTTTGTCGGATTTGGGGCGTTGATCAGGTTAAACAAATCCATTTCTGCATCAACACAAGCAATAACATTTGTTAGTTTATTTTTCAAGCACATACGAGGGGTAAAAGGTTGTTTACAAATACCCACCCCGGTCATCGTCGTTAAGGAACGTGGGGTATACATCATCCCCAAGAAAGTATCTCTGGCTCAACCCTACTAAGCACAACAAAGCCTCAGGTTGTTTTTAGATAGGAGAGCGACGTGTGTTTAATAACACCACATCCTCTGGGGAATAGGAACCCGCTACCGGCATCTCATCCTTTAGAGCACTTACACGCCAATCCACCACGGTAGGGAACACTCTCTCGTCTACCCAAAAAAATCGGTTATTCTAATTCTTTAAGGAATCTAGAGGTTTCATGTAACACAGTGGGGTGTTCTTTCCCGGTCGCTTGCTAAATGACATCCATCCGAATTAAACGAGGGAATATAAAAAACACGAAATAAATTAAGCGAATAAATTATGTGGATGACGCGACAGTTGATTTTGAAATGACTAACTTTGGCTGCACCTATCACGGATAGTTGTGACAAATTAATTTGATAGTGGCCAAGTATATCAAAGAGAAATTGTGATATGGGAAGCCGAAAGTTGGCAAACTCAAAAAACCTAGTGTACACGCCAACCTTACCCTCCGGAAAATCCACGATTCGGTTCCCTGGACTAGGCAATTCCGGATGTAACTCCTTTGCTATGCCATACTCGGAGGTAAACTCCAATAGATATTCGGAGGAGATGGTTGATACGGCGGTTTCGAGTTGTATTGTGTCCCTACCCATTTTTTAAATAAGTTTTATAAAGTGGCAGGGTGTACTAACCTGGCTTCAGGAGATTCTGTGGGAAAGAGTAACGAGTACGGATGTGTGTGTAAAAATGGAGGTTTGATTTCAAAATTGTGTAGGCATGAACAGTTGTCGTTGGTTCCATTTATACAATGTCCTCGACAGGTGTGCACAATTGGATGATCGACACGTGTCCCACTTAGCTTTTGATGGCTCAGATCGGATGGTAGGTGAAACGGTTGTGGGACCACCTATCCCATCTCCACCGTTTTTGCCGTTTCTAGGTAAATGGGCCCTCGTATTCGGCTACAGAACTTAATTTACAGTTTCGAGGAGTATGCATCCAAAGGATGGTTCGAGATATTTGTAGTCTAGGAACCGTGACCGAGGTTTCGGCCACGGCCACATCTCCTAGACTAAGGGGACATGATGACGTATAGTATGGATCGACCTGACCCACACATACTATTGTGGGCTTGTTGACTGATATTGGACCTCCGGCCCGGTATCGCGGTCACGGCTGGTGGGGCTCGCTGGTCGCGGCTACTAAAACACTATCCGTGGAATGCGGTGCACGTTTAAATTATCTCCAAGGATAATTTAATTAAATAAGAAGTTATGTTTTACTTATTTAAAAGGATTCAGGATAATGTCGAATCCCTAAACTATCGACCGTTTCTTGGGCCAGAAAGTACGGAAACCCTAAAGGGTATTCACTCTATAAAAGGAACGTAATTAACATTGGTACATGTATCTTACAAACCCTAAACACATTCGATTACTCTCTCAGAATCCTATACTTACTCTCGCGCCGGAGTCTAATCGTGGGATCCGCTCCCACGATAAAGTTAACGGTGTTTGTTTCTTTATGCAGGGTCCTTCAACAAATTCACTTGGTACAAGAACAAGGCACTCTACACCCGAATAGCAGCCTATTCGGATCAAACTAGACCCAACCCAACTTTTGTATCAACAAAAGTCTCTCTACGACGCTGTTACAGTAAGAAGAAGGCTCATCATTCCACCGTCATCATTGATGTATATGAAGAGATGATGTGTAGATTCAATTGCATAGACGTACAGGGCATCGTATTGATATTACTATATATTGCGGACCATATATATATATATATATATATGCTCTAGTTCCATTGAGAAGGTTTTTATTTTGAGAAGATTGAGAAATCTTCGTTTGAACAAATTGATTCATATTTTTTGATTTGATTCACAAGTAAACATCATTTAATAGTGAATCAAATCTATAAATCACAAATTTGATTCACAAATCAATGCTAAAATCGAGTTATGGTAATGATTCCTTAAATATATATAGAAGATTCAGTATTATACTTATATCGCAAAATCGAGAGATTTTTTTAACATTAATTCTAATTTTTTTACACACTTTGGATTATAATCACATTAAAATGAGTTTTACGCTTTAAAAACTTGAATCAAAGTTAAAAATCTATCATTTTTAAAAACCTTCTCAATCTTTCAAAATGCTTGTTAAAATTCCTTCTCAATGATCGGATTTAATATATATATATATTTATATATATAATATATAATATTATATAATATATATATTTATAGATTTATTAAACAATAACAATTTATATATATTTTATATATATATTTGTTACTCCTTTTCATCATTCATGTATGTGGAATCTATATCTATATATTTATATATATAATAAAACAAGATCTTTTTGAAACTCCCTCCTAACCATTTAATGATGTCATGAATTACATCATAAATGATGTCACTAAATATCTATTTGTTCCATTTAATTTCTTATTTCTAATTTACAATTATGGTCCTTCATTTTATTAGTATTTGGCTATTATAATTTCTCATAAAATTGATTCGCTCTATTGAACCAATTGGTAGTGACCCCTGGTGATATCAAACACACACTTTCATCAAAATTCATCACCCCTTTAGTATTCGATCCATCAACACCTACAAATTTTTTAAGGTTATTAAGTGTTTTGTTTTTTCTTATATTCCAATTAAATTTGTTCAATTGTGATTTTAAATTTGTACAAAACTTTATTTTAATATAAATTTACTTGTGGAATAATTGATCACGAATATGAACAAAAATTATATAGTTTTTGGTTTTGAACTTATTCATTTATTGTCATCCACTTTACAATAAGTAACATGTTTTATTTCATTGTGTTTATATGTGAAGATTTCCAACAACCTTTTATTTGCATCTAGAATACCTACAAGATTGATGACGAAATGACAATCTTAGAACTTTGTTATGATACTCTATTGTTCTTATGCGATTTATTTTTTTATCATTATTGTATAATTTGAGGTATGTACATGATATCCGATAGTCTTATTTCTTTCTGATTTTTATTATATGATGTTATGTGTAAACCTTTAACGGGTGTTCGAGATTCATTATGATCTTCCGTTTCATTTAATATCTTAATAGTGTTTCGTTTCGCTTTTAGTTAATGACAATTAACAAAATTATATTTTCTACTACTTTAAACGATGTTGACGTGCCCTAACAAATATATGTTACATACAAAGCCCTTTCGTCAATGTCCTCAGACCGCTTTTATGGACTCCTTTGATCTTTTGTAATGTCGTCTCAATGATTTTTAGGGTGTTAATTTAGAACAATATTCTAATAAATCGGTCGATATATGTTGTATGTTAATGTTTCTATAGTTGAATTTGATTACATGACTACATGAATTATTTATATAGATATTGAATGGAAAGAACGAGTCAATTCGCTAATTTATTTGTTATATGTGCTTCTTGATGGGTTTCTTATTTGATATTCTTTCAAGATGTTGTTAGTGGATTTTTTTTCAATATGAGAAGTTGTTATAATACGACTAACTACTACTCATCAATTATTCTTTCGAAACTGATTTGTTATGTAAAGTACGTCTATTTGAAATTGATTTATTTGTAAAGTACCTAAAAGATCATAAATGAATATTTTTCTGTTTATAAATAAAACTTTTATTTACCTACCCGCGAAATTCGCGGGTTTATAAGCTAGTTTATTTTATATAAATATATCCAGAAGTTTATATAAGTCTAAATCTTATCCGACATGCATGCACATCACTTATTATAATTACATATCAATCACAACTGTTTTATTGTATTTAGTTTTGCAAAATTGCATTTTGATCTCATTAGCCAAAAAGAGCTATAGTAACATTTAGTTAAATGCAACAGTTCATTAAGAAGAAAGTTATACTACACAAACATTCGTACTCGCACGATAGTTACAACAAAAAACTTTACCATATGATTTCACGATTTCAAATGTTTAGGTGATTGATGAGGGACAAAGCATTGCTACTCAGCCGTGCAACACTCACAATACTAGTCTTAATCTTCGTCACCACCACCTCACTCACGTCTTCATCTTCCATTCCATCAACGCACGAATACTCATCGGTAATGGCAGCACTTGTCCACGTCTGTGCATTAGAAAGCACAAACTTTTTGTCTTGAGACGATTTAAGTTTTGAAATCGCGGTTAGTGAATCCTTAATTTCACCAATGGAGTCCTGAATATCTTCTATACAATCCTTGAGGACCGCAGCGTCACCTTTGGTAACGTTCTTGGCCTTCGCTAGCTTAGATATCGTGGAGCGGGTTGTGGAGGCTGATTTCAGGGTTGCAGAGAGGGCTTGTTTCACGAGTCTAAGAGGGTTTGATTTGACCGCGGTGGCATACGGTAGGAGGGAGGTTAAGCAGACCGACGGGTAAGTGGTGGCGTTGCATGAGGTCTTCACAAAATCGGTGTAGGTTTTGGTGGTCATAGTGGTTGTTGTAGTGGATGAAACCGGAGGAGCTACCATTGCCATGGCCAAGAAGGTGAGAAAGAAAAGTGGGAAGAGATTGATTTGTTCCATTGCTTTTTAATTGTTTGAAAGATGGTGATGATGAAATTGAAAAAGATGTTTCTCAATTTATAGGAAAATTGAATAGGGTTTTAGAATTGATGATTGTTTAAAAGTTGACTAAAAACCATTTTATTAGGGCATTATATATTTCTTATTTGTCACGTTTAATCATTCGTAAAGTAAACCGAAAATAAACATGTAATAGAAACTATATACACTTACCGTTAATTAGTTGGTAAATTTGATTTTTGTAAACGATCGAGACAGAATTGCTTGGTTTTTCGTTTTAAAACGTATTACAAAAATACAATTTTGTGCCATTTACAATCTAATAATGCATGTTTCTATACATTAGTCTTACTGGTAATATTGTGTTCAAAATGACTATATGTGCCCTTAAAGAAGTAGAGTTTTTTTAAAGGTAAACTTTCGATACAACCTTGTTAATGAATATACAAATAATTTTTCTATTTATCTAACGTTTCATCAACGATCAAACTTGACGAAAATCTATATGGTCAAAACAGAAGTAGATTTTATTTGATTCTTAATCATGCATGATATATCGATCAATCAGAATGTCAAATATAATTATTTAGTGTCGTTTACATGTGCACAGCGAGCTAATTAGCTTGCAGAATCATGAAGTATAATAAGTGCTATTTTTTTCTATATGTGAAAGATTATATCCTCCGCATAACGTATCATACTTATATAGTTATCAATCTGTTCCTTTGGTATAGTATATATACAATTTAAATAAAGCACTCTTTCGCCACCCACATCAAGAAACTACATCATGATTAGTACTATACTGTGCAATTAACTCTTTTGGTTTTCTCCACATTAGAAACCTTTGTTCATATAAAGGGCACACCGAACCTTCTATATGTGTAGAAGAACATAATTCTAAATTGCAACATAAAAAGACGGGTGGGGTACCTGACATTACGACGGTAATAAAGACTTCACGGACAACATGAATTTAAAATCTATTTGTCTAAGAGCATTGGGTACCGTGACGTGAGTCTTCTGCCACTCTGATTAGGTGGCAACCGATTTGGCGCCGCTAGTTCCAAGCCACGACGCCGCCACCCTCAAAGTGAGTTGCCAAGGAAAATTTAATTTTTTTTCTTGAGTTAGTTGTTTGGAAAAAATAAAAATATAAAATAAAATAGTGATTGGGGCCATTTTAGCTTTAGTTATTAGAGTGGAGGTATAAATATCAATTGCGTTAAACGTATGCGAGATACATAAATCTAAGAAAATATGAGAAAGTGACTCATCCTACTAATTATATACTATTTTCTTCGTAATGCAAGTGTTTAATTGCTATGGTTGCTTGTGTCCAAGATAAGTGTCTCAAGTTTCGGTTATAGCCATTTTAGTTTTTCTTAAGTTAACGAGTTTCTCTTCAATAGAAAAGTGCAATCAAATTCATGAGTAAACTTTCCCTAGCTCCTTGAAGTGGTCATAAAATTAAAGTAAAAACCATCCAACGATTATTGTATGAACTATCTTTGTATGTGAAACTGAAAAACCATGTTTTTTTTATTCGTGATTTCTGACATTTTGGCCGATTAATCCACATAGTTTGAACTCATCGCCACACAGACTCAAACCAGGTAAAACTCTTCCTTTTTAGGAGGTTGGTGTGACCACTACAAGACTATTTGCATCTAGCAGGATTCGAACTTGTGACTTCACACATATTAGAGTGATAGTCGCAAGCTTTTTTTCCATTAGATCACCTTTGATGGGTTTGCAAAACTATGTTTTACAAGTGTATCAACCAATATTACACATGCTTGGCATCAAGGGCGGCTCAAACCTTGTGGGAGACCAAAAGCGAAATTTAAATATGAGGAAAAAAAATTTTGTTTGCTTAATATTAGCTTTTCGGTGCATTGGATTAATAGAACATCCAATGATCAAACAAAAACACAACGAGAAACCAAGAGTTTATTAAAGAGAATAATATTACGTAGTATAAGAAAAAGAAAAAACCCAACTTCGCTATATTATAATATACAAGTAAGGCTAAAGACTTGAACCAACACGAACGAGGCTTGTTCGTGTTTGTTAGTTAAGATTTTGACCGAACAAACTAGCTAATATGAACACTTAAACAAATGAATTTTTTTTTGACAAATAGCTCATTTTTGTTTGTTCATTAAAACATTATTCGTCAATGATTTTTGAAATGTTTAGTCTATTTACGTAATGGTTAAAATTCATTAGAATTTGTCGCACTAAATGAGCTTGATTCATCATTTTGTAATAATAAAGAGATAAACGTAGTTTTGTTTTTTAAACACAAATAAGGACTTAATCGTATGGATTTAAAAAAAACAAAAACTAAGCAAACATCCTTAAAAATATTAGCAGTTTTAGTAGCCAGGGCTTTTTATATAGCGAGACATCAAGAAGATGCCAAAGGAACTATATATTTATAAACGACGTTAGAAATTTTGAGATATTAAATATTCAGGGGCCTAAAACGATGACTTTATTAGATTTACCATTGCGCCACCATTCCGTACAACACATGATTATCCTACATTAGTACAAGATAGTTTCAAATAACAAATATAGTTAACAAGAAAAAATATGTTGTCGCGTTGCGACGGGACTATTTTTGTTTGATTGTCGAATATGTATTTTTGTAGTCGTGTAGAGGGTAAATTTTTGTAAGAAGTAAAATTTTATAAATTTGTCCACAAATAGCCCTAGACTACCTACACTTCTACATAGTTAGTTTTGATTAAATTGTAGAGTAGTTTTTAAAGTTAATAGGTATGTTAAGGGTGTGTTTATTTTTTTAAATATATATTAAGCGTCAATATTTTTTATAAAATCGTATGTATCTCAAAAGCAAATCGATGTTGGGCTTGTTTTTTGTTCGTAGTTCGATGGCATTTTCGTTGGTATATTTTCTATCAAAGAAGTTGTTGGATATTTGAACAAAAAGTTTGTTATATAAAATAGTCATAAATAGCAAAAAGTATAGGGTTATTTATGTAATTCAAACTTTCATAGAATTGCACGTCTTTGACCCCTGAAGTTTATTTTAAAGTTATTAGTTGGTTTAGGGTGTGTTTTAAAAACAAATATATATTAAACTTCAACATTTTTTTATAAAATCGTACATATGTCAGAAACATTGCAATATTGAGCTCGTTTTGTTTGAATTCGAATATCGTTTCAGCGGTATATTTTTATTAAATGAGTCGGTAGATTTGTGTTACATATTTGATATATAATTTTGTTATATAAAAAAGCCGTACATAATTAAAAGAATTAAGATAGTTTTCGTAAATTGTCACATAATTTGATAATACGTTTTGTAAATATATATTTTTATTTATGATACTAGGCTGTTGTTTTCGTCGTTGGGCCGCATTTTTGGGGCCCATCGAGAATCGACATTTTGATGATTCGATCGCCTATTAGATGTATATATCAATGAAAAATGATTTGTATGTCTAAGTTGTTACAAATAGACATACAAATATGATTGATATAATTTTAAATATAATTGGTGAATATTAGAAGAGCAAATTAAAGGGGTTGGTTATTAAGATCCCCCAAGTGTTGCTAATACCCCTCTTAAAAAATTTATTTTTTAAATTTATTTTTTATTTTGTTTGTATTATAAAAATGTGAAATAAAAAAAACGGAATGAAAAATATAAGGTTTGATAAGTCAAAAGCAGTCAAACATGAAAAATACAAAGTAGGAAGCTGTCTTATTCTGTTAATAAAATGGGGAAAACTGCCCACAAAAAATATGGGAGCCTCCTAAGCTTAAACTCATGTTGGAGGGTGTTTTTTTCGTTGCTTGGTGGCATATTTGGGTTTTTCGGAACCAAACTATTTTTGGCGTGACGGCTCCGAGACGGTCCGTGATTCATGAAGATATTGTGTCTCGTTCTTTTACTTGGTGTGGTCTAGATGTAATAGATCTTTCTTTTGGGAGTGTTGGTTGAAAAACCCTAATTTAATTTCCGTTGTAATGTTCTCTTAGCTTCTATAAAAATTACCGTTCTAAAAAAAAGCTAGCGGTAGATTCCTAAGTTAAGATGGGATAGTTGGAATTCAACGACCCATATTTATTTCTTTTAATTGTCTAGCTTCCTTGCTAGTGTTTCTAATATAGTTGCCTGTGCAAAAAAGTACAAGATAGTTTCCAATAAAAAATATCGTTTTAACAAGAAATGATGCCTAATCTGCATGCGACGTGACTATTTTTGTTTTGATTGTTGAAGATGGCATTTTTCGAGGTGTGTAAAGGGTAAATTTTTTGTAAGAAGTAAACATTTTATAAAATGTCTACAAATAGCCCTTAGACTACCTACACTTTCAACTAATTAGTTTTGATTAAAATGTAGAGTAGTTTTTAAAGTTAATAGGTATGTTAAGGTTATGTTTAGTTTTTTTAAATATATATTAAGCGTCAAATTTTTTTATAAAATCGTACGTATCTTAAAAGTATATCGATGTTGGGTTGTTTGGGATGTTCTCGAGTTTCAGAGACATTTTCGATGGAATATTTTAAACAAAGAAGTTTTGGATATATGATAAATATTTAACCAAAAAGTTTGTTATATAAAACAGTTGTAAATAGCAAAAAGTATAGGGTTATTTATGTAATTAAAACTTTTATAGAATTGCATGTCTTTGAACCCTGTAGTTTATTTTAAAGTTATTAGTTAGTTTAGGGTGTGTTTTGAAAGTTTTTTAAAAACAAATATATATTAAACTTTAACATTTTTTTATAAAATCGTGACGTAAATGTTCAAGAACTTGCATTATTTAAGCTCCTTTTTTTCGCAAATTCGAAAATCGTTTCAGCGGTATATTTTTTTTGATAAATGAGTCCGGTAGACTTAGTGTTACATCTATTATAAATAAATTTTAGTAATAAAAAAAAATCGTAAATAGTTTTAAAAGAATTAAGGTAATCTCAATAAATTGTCCACATAATTTGATAATACGATTTTTGTAAATATATTTTTTATTTATGAAAACTAGGCTGCTGTTTTCGTCGATGGGGCGCTTTTTTGGGGCCGACCTGAAGACATCGACTTTTGTGAGGATTCGATTCGCTATTAGATATATATCAATGAAAAATGATTTTATGTCTAAGTTGCTACAAACAGACCTACAAATATGATTGGTATAATTCAAAATTTAATTGGTGAATATTAGCAGAGCGAACGAGTGTTTGACACTTATTAAAATGTGAAGTAGTTATATATAATCATAACTCTATATGAATATTGATAGGCAACATGTAACAAAAGTCTCAAATTAAATAATCATGCTAACCAATTACACTCATACAGTAGTTATAACAGAAACAATTACACCCTTTTTAAATGTTCAGGGCTAGTAGTAATGCAACCCTCGACAGTTACAACACAAACAATTACACTTTTGAGGGGACGTGTAGGTCGAGTCTAGATCGATCGAACTTTTGGGTTGCATTACTACTAGTGTGATTGATGAGATACAAAGCATTGCTACTCAGCCGTGCAATACTAAAAACACTAGTCTTAATCTTCTTCTTCACTGCCGGGCTAACTTCTTCATCTTCCATTCCATCAGTGCACGAATACTCATCAGTGAGAGCAGCACTTGTCCATGTCTCTACATTAGAAAGCACAAACTTTTTGTCTGCAGACGATTTAAGGCTCGAGATTGCCTTCAGTGAGTCCTTAATTTCACTAATGGAGTCTTGGATATCTTCAATGCAATCCTTGAGCACCGCGGTATCACCTTTGGTTATTTTCTTGGCTTTGGCTAGCTTGGATATTGTGGAGCGGGTTGTGGAGGAGGCTTTAAGGGTCATGGAGAGGGCTTGTTTGACAAGTCTAATGGGATCTGATTTGACCGCGCTGGCGTAAGGGAGGAGGGAGGTTAAGCAGACCGAGTTCTTACAAGAGAACAAAATTCGAAAATTTTAGCAAAAGTATCAGACTTATTACGCAATGGATTTACCCACAAGTAATGAGAAAAATGGTCCAAGAAAATAACATAACATTTAATACCACTTTGACTCGAAAGTGGGGATGTCTATAAATCTGAATGCACAATATCAAAAGCAAAGTTAAATATAGTATCCCACATGCTTGCTAAACTTGGAAAAGTTGAGGAAAGTTCACTTTATTACACAAAATACTATTATTGGAAAGTAAAGAGTGCAACACTTCATTTCCTGAATTTCCAAGTCATTAATGCCACGTGTGATTACTAGCGAGAAAAGATTACGGGTATGAGATAGGCGTGGTAACAAGATATAGATCCCCGGTGCTATAACATCATATCATAAATTTCAAAGTCAAATAATCCTTCATGGAAAAGCCAAACTCGTGAAAATAAATAGAAGCTTTGTTGTCACATGATGTACATAAATTAAACTTTTAGAAATATGTGGTAAATGTGATGTTGTCGCCATCTTGTGCACTTGTAAATTTTGGACCAACATGCTCATACTTGGTCTTGAAAGCTTGAATAAGACATCTTTCCTAGGAATCTTTAACTATAACACTTCGTCACTTCGAGAAAGACGTTCGGTATCAGAGTGACGGAAACTTCTTTGAAATTCTTTAACTTTAACACTTTGTCACTTCAAGAAACACGTACGGTATCAGAGTAGCGGAAGTCTTGAAACATGTACTTGAGCTTTCATAATGTCTTTATATATGTCGGTCGAGTATGAGCATGTGGTATTGGCTTTGACTCGTCATCAGGAAACTGCTACCAGCGTTAGAAAATCTGCATAAACGGGTTAGTGATAAACAACATATATGGACGAAAGTGGCTTTGTCACTTCGTCGAATACGGTTGTAACAACCACAGTTCCCCGTTACTCAGTATAAATACTGCCTGTGATCATGTAGACTTCTGAAGAATCTCCTTGACAGGGTTTCGCAGCTGCACTGACCGTTCTCATTACCGGAGCGTCTCAAAGCAAACAACACGGTAAGAGTGAATCGGTAAGTTACTATCTTCTCAATTAAGCCGTCAATTTGTGTTTAGCTTTCCTATGTCCAGATACCCTTGTGAGGCTTCCCTTGGACATAAGATTGAAAATTGATTTAGAAAATCAGCCGGTGTGTATCAAGATGCAAATGTTTTTTATGACACACCAATAGTTTTAATCTTTTCAAAATTTATTCATCAATGCATAAGCTAGACCGAATTGATATCCAATATCACAAGTTCGATCCTTGTAGGATCTCACAAGTCACCTACCAAGAGCTTGTTTGATGTTGGCTCAAGCAGGATTTCCATCTTCACATTGTGTGAATTAGCAAGCATATTTTGGATAAGTGTCCTAATGAGATTTATGGATGATCTCTTTTGGCTCTAGACTCAATAGTGCACATCTGGTTTTAGTAATCAGAGGCTGGAGCAGATTTCCACCTTTTCAATACCAACTAACTCGGAATGAGAAAGTCGATAGAAATGTGTGTAATCTATGTAAGGAATGAAACATATATCTTTTGATAGATTTTGAGTGGCTAGGGAGGGTTGTGCATTGCATCACTGGGTCCATGATGTCAGTCTTCAATGTCAGCAATCATCATTGTGATTCTAACAGCAGATTATCGACCCGGTTCTGCCTCAGGTGTAAGAGTGCTAATCTTTCTTTTTACCCTTTATCTAATCTTTCTTTTTAATTCTTTAACCACTTCAGTGCTTACTGGACTTATATAACTATACCTTGTTGGGTTTGATTCAGTACTAGCTCCATCCATTCGGCTACTTTTCCCTTATCTCACTTTTACTCCTTTTTTATATGAACATATGGAATTTCTACATGAACTAAGTGGATTGTACCCTAGGTATATCCCTCCAGTTCAGGCTGGATCGTGAGAACGAATACCTATACCTAACCACCTTATAACTCCAAATAATTAAATGCATGGTCGGTCTTTTGGTATCATTCACAGCCTTAAAACCATTTGTAATGCTCCCCTCAACATGTGCATCGATATTCGAAAATGTTTAGCACATGAAGGGAGAAGCTTGCACTGAGTCCTTGAAATTCACATCTTTAGCCATATATTTTAATCACATTTTCTCCCATTATCAAAAATGTCAAATCTTCTTATAATTTGATATCAAATTGATTCAAATATTCATAGTTTCAGGGAAAAAAATGTCCAATTATTAACAAGCCGATTATAGGAACATTTTAATGCTCCCCCTCAAATTATAAGGGAATAATATGGCGTTTGAGTACGTTAATTTGAATTTTTTTGAATTTACTAAGAAATTCTTTAAAAAATCGTACTTAAACAGGATATTAGCCTAATATTAGTCAACACTATTTATTCACATATTCACAAGAAATAAATTGATATACGGAGATGACTGAAATAAGATAGGACAAAATATGAAAAAATCATATTGTCCGTTCCAGTAGCCTGAGGTCATTCCTGTATTTTCTTCCACTAACAAACTTCTCTAAATTCCGTATCAACCTCCTCTCATAAAGCTGCTTGTTGATATCCTGAACCATAACCCGAGCCCTTCGTTTGTCTAAACCACTCCATTTCCTCTTTGGCAGATATTCCATCCTTATTCCCTTAGCAATATCATGAAGAGTAGTCCGAACATCATTGAGCGTGCCATCACTGAATTTATGGAGTTCATCAGCGCGCATCAACCTGTTTTTGTTGTTTTGGTCCTTGTATACCACTCCTTTAAGGTCTGAATATGCTATGTATGTGGTTTTGTTCCTGAGATTTGACCTGAATGTGTCTGGTTTGGTAAGGTTGAGCTTCTTTTGGTAACTTTTGACACCTAATTGAAGATCTTCCACCCGCCTTTGAATGACAATCCATCTGGTGAACATACGTAATGCTACATTCAAGTCATACCGTTCATCTATTGTGAGATTGGTCAGCTTCTGTTGAACAAGTAGAAGTAACATGTCTTCTATGTCTTGTAGCGAAGTCGTAGGAAATCGCCTTCTCTAAACTTGTATAGCTGCTAATCCTCTTTGCAAACTTCAATCTCTTCTAGGTGACCATAGTCATACTTCTTCATAATCGTAAGTCTGGTAACTATAATTATTCGTTTTATGGAGTAGACATCTTTAGACGAAGTCATATTGCTTGCAAACCCGTAGAATCGTTGACGTTTGGGACCCCAGTGTGAAGTGCCCAAGTAAGCATGCTTATCATATATCACTTTCACGGGACTCCACAAATTATGAACCAAGTCTTCGATCCATTTGATCTCATAAGTAGCAGCCTTTGTCTTTGTAACAAAAGTTGAGTATTGTCTGCTTAAATCTCCTCCTTTCAGATAATCCAGGTCATTGTTGATAAAGTAATCCTGAGGGATAACTTGATGGCCTGGATGATATGGAATCAATGAAAGAGGCTTACTGAGATCGAACAGATACGGTTTGCCTTTAGGGTTATGCCAGTCAAGTCGTTCAGTGGTAGCCTTGGAACATTCTTCAAGATGATATTTCTAATTCTGTAAGACTCTTGCAGGTGCCTTTGAGTAGCTTGAATGCTGGTCCGACCATAATTTCTTAAGTTAGATCTTTAATGTTGAGCCGATTCAGGACAAATGCAGAGAAGTCGAATGAAGTATCCATGAGCTCATCAAATGAAGTACGAGGTTCTTTAGCACGAGCAACTTGACTAATCCAGGTCTGAGGAGGTCGGAAGTCAACATGTTGTCTCTTATTCCAATCAGGATCAGAGTTAGAGGTCGCTCAGGTTTCTTGAACCAGTCAGTCTTGGAAACCTCCTTGTCAGCGAGTTGTTCATCATTGTTCCCTATGTTGAACTCTTGATTCTGTTGTACTCCCGAGTCATCAACTGTATGACTTGGTTCCTCTACATGGGCAGACTTTCCAGAAGGCTTATGTTAAGAGTAGGAGGCGTCTTTAGAGGTGCTTGAAGACTTATTTTCCTTTGACCTTGAATTTCTGTATGACTCGGCTTCCTTGCTTGACTTCCTTTTTTTGGAGTCCCTCAGTCTGATCCAGCTGAGGGATCTTGATCTTTTTCTATGTCATCTCGACTCCTCTTCAACGTAAAGACTTCACCATATGTATCAAATAGATCTTTGTCAGTTTGATAAGATTTGACTAGTGCATCATAAAGCTCCCTTTTATAGTCAGCTTTATCATATGATTTGTTCTTCTCCATCTTGTCTATAAGTATCTTTGTAAGCTCAAACATGTAGAGAGAGATGGAGGCCGCCTATACGATGACTTGGATAAGAGAAGACCTTGCCAAGCTGTAGCTTCTATGCTCTGTGACATTTTTCTCTATCACAGGAGTTGCAAAGTCTGAGACTGCTTAAGGGAGAATCTAAGGAGGTTGAGTGTTGATTTCTTCTTTAAGAATAACTCTTATTGATGTGTCAATGAGTTCTATGTAATCCCTATTCTAGCTTGAGCTTCTTCACAATAGTCCAAATATGTTGCAAGAATGGCCTTATGGATAGCTTCTCCAAGTGTGTTGTCAATGTAACGATCTACTATAGCAGTTTTTTGAATTTACTAAGAAATTCTTGAAAATTCGTACTCAAACACTATATATGCCTAATTATAGTCTACACTATTTATTCACATATTCACAAGAGTTATTATATACGAGAGATGGACCTGAAATGAGATAGGGCAAAATATGACAAAATCATATTGTCCGTTCCAGCAGTCTGAGGTCATTCCCGTATTCTCTTCCACCAACGAACTTCTCTAAATTTTGCATCAACCTCCTCACATAAAGCTGCTTGTTGATATCCTAAACCATAACCCGAGCCCGTTTCTTATCTAATCTACTCCATTTCCTCTTCGGCAGGAACTCCATCCTTATACCTGAAGAAATATCATAAAGAGCGGTCCGAACATCATTGAGTGTGCCATCACTGAGTTTATGGAGTTCATCAGCCCGCATCAATCTTTTTCTGCCAAACTGATCCATGTATATCATTCCATGAGGGTCTGAATATGAAGTGTATGTGGTTCTATTTCTGAGATCTCATCTGTATGAATCTGGTTTGGTGAGGTTGAGCTTCTTTTGGTAACTTTTGACACCTAATTAAAGATCTTCCACCTGCCTTTAAATAACAATACGTCTGGTGAACATAGGTAATATCACATTCAAATCAACTGTTCGTCGATTATGAGATTGGTCAGCCTTTATTAAACAAGTATAAGTAACATGTCCTCAATGTCTTGTAGGCAAAGTCATGGGAAATCACCTTCTCAAAATATGTACAGCTGCTGATCCTCTCTGCAAACTTCAAACTCTTCTAGGTGACCATAGTCATACTTCTTCTTAATCGTAAGTCTCGTAACCGTAATGATTCATTTTCTGGAGTAAACATCTTTAGACAAAGTCATGTTGCTGGTAAACCCGTAGAATATTTGGCGTTTGTGACCCTAGTGTGAAGTGCCTAAGTAAGCATGCTTATCATATATCACTTCCACGAGACTCTACAAACTACTAACCGAGTCTTCAATCCATTTTATCTCATATGTAGCAGCCTTTGTCTTTGTAACAGAAGTTGAGTACCGTCTGCTTAAATCTCCTCCTTTTAGATATTCCAGGTCGTTGTTGATAAAGAAATTCTGAGGGATAACTTGACGGCCTTGATGATTTGGAATAAACGGGAGAGGTTTACTGAGATTGAACGGATATGGTTTGCCTTCAGGAGTATGCTAGTCGAGTCATTCAGTTGTGGCCTTGGAACATTCTTCAAGATGATACTCTAATTCTGTAAGACTCTTACAGGTGACCTTGAGTAGGTCGAATGTCGGTCCAACCAAAATGGCTTGAGTCAGATCTTTAACGTTGAACCGATTCAGGACAAATGCAGAGAAGTCGATTAGAGTATTTATGAGCTCATCAAATGAAGTAGTACGTTCTTTAGCACGAGCAACTTGACTAATCCAGGTCTGAGGAGGTCGGAAGTCAACATGTTGTCTCTTATTCCAATCAGGATCAGGAATTGGAGGTCGCTCGGGTTTCTTGAACCAGTCAGCCTTGGAAACCTCCTTGTTAGCGGGTTGTTCATCATTGTTACCCATGTTGAATTCTTGATTCTGTTGCACTCCTGATTCATCAACTGTATGACTTGGCTCCTCTACATGGGCAGACTTTCCAGAAGGCTTATGTTGAGAGTGGGAGGCATCTTTAGAGGTGCTTGAAGACTTATTTTCCTTTGACCTTGAATCTCTGGATGACTCAGCTTCCTTGCTTGACTTCCTTCTTTTCATCCCTCGGTCTGGTCTAGCGGAGGGGTCTTGATCTTTGTCTTTGTCGTCTTGACTCCTCTTCAACGTAAAGACTTCACCATATGTATCAAATAGATCTTTGTCAGTTTGATAAGATTTGACTAGAGCATCATAAAGTTCCCTTTTATATTCAGCTTTATCATATGATTTGTTCTTCTCCATATTGTCTATAAGTATCTTTGTAAGCTCAAACTCGGAGAGTGATGCGGCCGCCTCATAAGTAGACTTTGGTTGAGAGGAAGACCTTTCTAAGACTGTAGCTTCTAATGATTCTGTGACATTTTTCTCTATCACGGGAGTTGCAAAGTCTGAGGCTGCTTGAGGGAGAATTTAAGGAAGTTAAGTGTTGGCTTCTTCTTTTAGAATAGATCTCATTGATGTGTCAATGAGTTCTATGTAATCCCTCTTCTCAGCTTGAGCTTCTTCTCTACAGTCCAAATTATGTGCCAGAATGACCTTTTGGATAGCTTCTCCAAGTTTGTTGTCAATGTAACGATCTACTATAGCAGGAATGAAGGAGAGAGCTTAAGCATATTGGTTAACTTGCTTTATCTCTGACAGATCTTTTTCTAAGTTGGTGACTCTGTCGTTAAACTTGAATACATATGAGAAATCTGGAAGTGAAGGAAATGAGGTTGTAGCTTCAGAAGTTGTTGGTGTCAAAGTTGGTGTTGCTTGTTATGGAAGAGGATTAAAGAAAGGAGGTGGTGGAGGAATAGTTATAGTAAAAATGGATGTGACTTCAGGAGTTGCCATTACTAGAACGATGTAAAGAGACGATGTCTGACTCCTTGGTTCTTCATGACGAACTATGGTGTCCATCAGAGAAGGAATCTCATTGTCAGCTAGAGAGGGATTCTCAAGATTTAGGAGCTTACTTGTAAAGTCGGAGGAGACAGAAGAACTTTGTACTGGTTCATCAGTCTTCTGTGTGTCAAGGACCGGTGTAAGTGTCACATGAGCGTCTTCCTCTACTTGCTCAAACCCTGACTCTTGAGAAACATTTTGTTTGTCTGCTCCACCTTGATCAGCATCGGTCATGTCAACATCTTTATTTCCCTAATTCACGTTTACATCATTATACAACTCCTTAGTGACCTCATCATCTTCTTCTTCATCTATCGTTTCATCATCATCATCCTTTTCTTCTTCTTCTTCATAGTATTCTGTGGTAGACTAATTGAGAACAAGAATCTTGATTCTGTCTGACTTAGTTCTATCACTATCAGTCTCTTCTTCATCATCATTCTTGTCATCATCTTCTTGGTTATCATCATCATTAGCATCATTATCACCGTCATCATTATCATCATTATCACCATTATCACTTTCATCTTCAGAATCGTTTTCATCATCATTATCTTCTTCTCCACTGTTACCCCAAGACTCTTTCTCACTTTCAGAATTATATTTGGGTACATCAAGAACCCCTCATTTAGTACCAGTTCCTTCATCTGTACTTGAAGTCTTGCGATGTTGCTCATCAGGAACCCCTGATTCAAAATCAGTTCCATCACCTGAGCCACTTGCATGAGAAATGTGGTAATCTTTCTTGCTTCGTTTGGCAACCTTCTTGAGTTGAGCAGCTACAGGAAGAGTTACTTCCGAGAGAACATTCAAACCCTTTCCTCTGTCAGCCTTAATTGGTGCCTTCTTCTTAGTCAGTTTAGGTTTGGAAGCAGCAACTTTATTAGCTTTAGTAGACTTCTTCTTGGAAGGAGATTCCTCTGATGAGATGGTTGAATCCAATTTCTTTTGACTTTTCCTTGACTTTAGAGGTTCAGCTCCTGAAGCAATTACATAATAAGTCTTGTAAGTAACAGAGTTCAACAAAGCTTGATTCATCATTGCTTCAAGAAGGATTGCACCATATACTTGAGTCTCTGCATGTCTAGAAATGAATCTCATGGTACCTAGTAAGCTGTCATCTTTAGCAGTATGCATGAACATTCTGTTCCTCATTCAGATAGACTTATATTTTGTGAGTAAGTGGTGAATGATTATCTTTGTGAATCTAGGATAGAACATCTTGTCGTGTTTCTTAGAATCTATGTTATCAATCTGGTAAGCCAAGTCTTCCCATATTAAAGCAACAAATTCTAGATTCTTCTTGTAGTACATTCCCTATAGGATTTGAACTCTTGAAAGTCAAATCTTATCAAGACCAGATACCTTTCCACAAATACATTTTTTGATGATTGATGCAAAGGTTCTCCATGGTTGGTGTAGATGATCAACAATCACATCAGTAATGTACTTGATCTCTACAGAATGACCAAGTTCATGGATAAAATATAGAGCTTCCTCTTCAGTTGGGGGTTCATCAAATTCTTGACCCAGAATCCTTGGACATATGTTAAGAATATCTCTGAACACTTCAACATTCACAAAAAACTTCTTGTTATCGATCTTGAATCGATATGATCCCTTATGTTTGTCGACGGTAGCCCAGAACCGATGCATGTAAATGACTAGAACTTCAGCAGTGATAAGGAATGCAGGATAGCATGTTGTAAGAGAAAGGGCATCTAACACTACTTGATAAGTAGGTTCCTTTGACTTCATTCCTGGATTGATCCTCATGTTACATTTGCCGATGACATGACAGTTCTCTGGAGCAACGACGGCATTGTCCAGTTCAATTTGTTGAGCTTTGGAAGTCATGATTCTACTAAGAGTTTGCCAATACTGTTTATATATAACCAAGTTTATATATGACACTATATGGCATGTTGTGTTAACAACAGGCAGGCATTTATCAAACTTTGTTTAGATTGCAAAATTAACTAATTTTAATTTCCCTCCTAAATTATGTTTTAAATCGCCTCCTAAAGGAGTATATTAATTCGCCTCCTTAAGCAGAAAGACTAATTCGCCTCCTAAAGGGAAATGACTAATTCGCCTCCTTAAGGGAAATGACTAATTCACCTCCTAAAGGAATATGACTAATACGCCTCCTTAAGGGAAATGATTAATTTGTCTCCTAAAGGAATATGACTAATTCACCTTCTTAAGGGAAATGACTAATTCGCCTCCTAAAGAAGTATGACTAATTCACCTCCTTAAGGGAAATAACTAATTCGCCTCCTAAAGGATTAGGTCTAATTTGCCTCCTAAAGGCAGGATTAATTTCCCTCCTTCTTATTTTGCTTAATTCGCCTCATTTTTACAAATTCATAAGTTTTGTGTTTTTAAGATCAAAAGACATTTAACCAAGCATCTTAGCACTAAATAATAACAAATGAACCATTCTAACCATGAATTAACCAAAGTAATTGCCACAAAGCTCAAAATGAGCATGAAATCACATGAAATCATATTCATAAGTTTCATTTATGTTCAAACAAAAGATATAAGGATCAAATGCATACAAGGATAGGACCTAACACTTTCTAACAACAAACCCAACAACATTTCCTATTTCTACCTATTTTCCCACAATTTTGTACACAAGAATCAAACAAAACACAATCATATGTTAGAATTAAACAAAACTATTTCAAACGAGTGTTGAATACATCTAAACGAACAAAACCCCTCATTCAATTATAGTTTTTACTCACTTTTGAATTCCATGAACCCTAAATCAAGTTTTAGGGTTATCGAGCTCGAAAGATTATAAAAACTTAATTCCTTTAAGAGATAGATAGTTTAGGATGTGGGGAACACGTTTTAGTTTACCTTAATTCCTGAAATCAACTGGTTGAAGTATTCTTGAGGTTGATGATTTAAATAAAAGGTGGGAGGGAAGGGAAATTTTAAAGAGTGTGTTTGTATGTGTAATAGAAACGAGGCAAGGGGTGTTTGTGTTTGAACTTTGAGAGTTTGACACAAATGCCCCCTGAACTACTAGATCTTATGCATTTTTCATAGTTAAATTTTCCTAGGCATAATATATTTTAACAATTGGCACATTTAGTCCCTATTGTTTTAACTACTACACCTAGCAACTTATATTTTCATGCAAATCCCTAAAGGCATAAACACCTAACAGTTAAGGCTCACATAAGTTAAACTTAACTAACTCCCCTTTAATTGTTAACCCATTATTGTTTAAATAACCTTCTTCCTTTATCATAAACTGATTTGATAAAGAAGATATTTGACATTTTCTCCCCCCTCAAACAATGACCCATTTTCTATTTAAAGAGATGTAGTCGTTGTTTAAGTGGTCAAATGTCTTTAAAAATGACTTTTTGATATTAGTGATTTAATTCTGAAAAACAACACCATAGAAAAATAAGATTTCTCTTATTATATCACATAAGCGCACTGACACGTACACCTATTGAGTAAAGAAAGTGCGGGTTGTGCTACAAAGTAAGCACAAGCCTTTGTATGGTCATAAAGTAGAACATGCCAGAGAATAAATTCATGTTGTGAGGTCAAGTTTTTTTTTTGAAATCCTTTAAGATGATGACCGGGTTGCTATCAGAAATAATAGCAAGCCATTTTGGCATGTTCTAAAAGCTTTTGAACTTCTGCTCGAACATCATTTACAGCCTCGTATCACTATTAAATGAAATTTCTAAGGCCGTAAATGTTATCGATTTTTAGAAGACATTCCAGGGATATATATTTTTATATTTTTCTGATTTTTTAATTTTTTATTTTCTTTTTGAAAAACTTATATGAAAGAAAAATATTTTTGTGTTTTTATGTTTTCTTATGTACATATGATACAGGATATATCGCGAGTAACCACCTTTACTTGTCCTCTTCCTCCGTTAGACGTTTTAGCATTTCCGGAGACATGCTTCTCATACCGAGCTTTTCGATCAAGAAATTAAATCTTTCTCTTGGCAAGGGTTTGGTAAAGATGTCAGCAAGTTGATATTTCGTCCGAACAAAGTAGATGTCCACTATTCCACTCATGAGTGTTGTACGTTGTTGCAGCATAGAGCAATTGCACTTTTGTTATCGCAGTACAGAGAAGTCTTATTGAATTGAAAACCATAATCTTTTAGCTGTAATATATTCAGCCTCTGTACCCGATATCACAATGCTCTTTTACTTCTTGGAAGACCAGCTAACAAGTTTATCACCTAAGAATTAAGCGCTTCCTGATGTACTGTGTCTAGTGTCATGACACCCTGCATGATCTGCATATTCATATGTTGTTAGAGACATACCGGTATCCTTCGAGTACTAGAGACCAATGTTAATGGTTCCCTTTAGGTATTGCAAGATCCGTTTAACCGCATTTAAGTGCTTTTCAGTAGGCTTTGCCTGATACCATGCACATAAGCAGACTGGATGTCAGATACATGAGGGATCCAATCATGCCACGATAAAGTGTAGCATCAACTGGTTTCCCCTATAGATCTTCATCTAGTTTACTCTTTTTTACCATAGGTGTGTCTACAAAATCACTAGTCAGCAAACCATATTTTTTAATTATTTTAGAAGCATATTTTGATTGGTTTAGAAAGATGCCTCTGGGATAATGAGAAATTTGAAATAATAAAAAGAATAACATTTGCCCCATCATTGACAACTTGAACTTAATGGTCATCAAATTAGCAAACTTATTACACAAAGCAGTATTAGTGGATGCAAATATTATATCGTCAACAAAAATTTATACCAGTAATAAGTCGTTCCTTGCTTTCTGTGTGAAGAGCGTTGGATCAACTACACCTTTGGAGAAATGTTGTGAAATGAGGAAACTTAACAGCATGTCATACCATACATGTGGTGCTTGTTTGAGACCGTAGAGAGCCTTTTTAAGCTTGTACACATGCGATGGGTTGTCCTGATCAACAAATCCTTCTGGTTGAGAAAAGTAGACCTCCTCTTTGAGCTCACCATTTAAGAAAGCCGTTTTTACATCCATTTGGAAAATCATCATATTCTTATTGGCTGCATTTGCTACGAAGATACAGATGGCCTCTATTCTTGCAACCAGTGCAAATGATTCCTCGAAATCGATACCCTCTTCTTGCCTGAATCCCTAAGCAACTAATCTAGCCTTATTCTTTAGTACCTGGCCAAATTCGTCCGTCTTGACCTTATAAATCCATTTTAGTTTGATCAACATAACTTTATCTGGACACGGTACCAATTCCTAAACTTGTAGCCTTTCGAATTCATGAATTTCTTCTTGCATTGTTTCGATCCATGACGGTTCGGTCATTGCTTGTTTGAAGTTCTTTGGTTCGATTGAAGTTAGGAAGGCATCAAAATAACACCACATGGCATTAGTCTGTAGTTTTTTTCTGGTGGAGATAGAACGAGAAGGATCTCTGATTACATTTTCTATAGGATGATCCTTAGTCCATCTACCAAGTGATTCGAATGGAATGTGGATTGGTCTCACATTAGATGATGATCCTTTGAGAAGTCGAGTCTTCATGAAGAGATTCGTGAAGTGGATCATTATGAAAATGTGGCGTTTTTGGTGATTCTTCAAAACCTTGAGAAATAATTAGAGAATGTTCTTGTTCTTGTATTGATGGGATACTTGTTGATAAAGCATATTGGTTAATTAACGTAGACACATGTGAATCGGCTAAATCGACAGTTCTTGGTGCATTCGCGACTGGAACTAGAGAGACAGCAATAGTTAGGGGATTAAAGTATTCATCGAACAAAGGTTGGAACAAACGATGCCAATCATCTCTTGGTGGTGGAATACAAGGTTGTTGAGGAATAGGGTTTGGTACGAGTCCTAAACAGGATGTTGCAAGAGTCGTTGATTGAAGCCCGGGTCCTGAACTGAGTTGTTCAGAAGCCATTATCGTCAGCTCATCAAAATCGACATGGATAGTTTCAATGATTTTTCAAGTATGTCGGTTGTAGATACGGTAAGCTTTATTCTTGGGTGCATATCTAAAAAATGCCTATATCAGCTTTAGCTTGAAGTTTGCCCAAATACTCACTATCATTGTTTGGATAGCAAAGTGCACCAAAGACATGAAGGTAAGATAGATCGGGTTTTCTATCATGTAAGAGCTCATAAGGAGTTTTTTCATGGTGGCACCGTATAATGGATCACTTTTGGGTGTAACATGAGGTAGCATTTGCTTCGGCCCATTTAAATAAAGGAGCTTTTGTGTAGATTAACATTGTTCGAGCAGCTTCAACAAGAGTACGATTTCACCTTTCAACGACACCATTTTGTTGTGGAGATCGCGCAACTGATGTTTCATGAGAGATACCAACACTCTCATAATAGCTACGCAGAGTTTGATTGACAAACTCAGTTCCATTATCTGTACGAATGTTCCTGACAGGCGTATTCAATCTAACTTGTATCATCTTCAGAAACTTGATTATGAAATCAGGAGCTTCATCTTTTGATGCTAGAAACTTCACCCATGTGAACCGAGAGTAATCATCCACAATGACGAGGATGTACTTTTTCCCATTTATACTTGCAACACGCATAGGCCCACAAAGATCCATGTGCAAAAGATATAGTTTTTCCTGATTGGTGTCTTCAGATTTAGGTTTATGTGATTGTTTCTTGCTTTTGCCCATAGCACATGCCGAACACAGATGATCTTTTTCAAATTTCAATTTGGGAAGACCTCGTACGAGACCATTTTTAGCCAAATGATTAATAGCACCAAAGTTCAAATGTGACAATCGTCGGTGCCATAACCAGGATTTGGTCTTTGAGGCTTTGGACAAGAGACAAATTGGAGAAGACGCCATCATATCCCCAATTGACAATGTATAAAGGTTGGTTTCCCGAGATCCTGAGAGTAAATCAACACCTTCCAGATTACGAACAAAGCACGTGTGTTTTCTGAAAGCTACTTCAAGATCTGAGTCGCAGAATTGACCAACGAAGAATAGATTGTGTCCTAGTCCTTCCACATAATAAACCCTTAAAATTGTGATATTCCCTATCTAATAGGTCACCAAACCCACCCATAATCTATGGCAATCAGGTCGTTGCAAACTTGACAGTACCGAGAAACTTGTGAACGAAATTGGTGAGCTGAGAGCGATCTCTAGTCATGTGCTTTGAGCATCCGGAGTCCAAATACCACAAAACAATTTGGACAACCTGAGATCGACAAAAGAAGAAGAAGATGGAGCAACTAAAGTATTGGATCCCCGAGATGTACCGGGTTCCGTTTTGTTAGAAATCATAGATTTTGCAATCTTAGGTTTGCTATTAGAACCATTAGTCTTAGGTACCTTAGGTCTCCTAGTATAAACCTTAGTTACTACAGATTCTTATGCAACTACTTCTAGAGGAATGGGTTCCCTAAGAGGCACTTTATTAGTGGCGGTAATCCTAGTTAAAGGGCACGCATTTCCAACTAAAGTGAAAGTCCTTCCTGTGGGTCTCCAGTTATATCCAATTTTAGTAAACACTTTTCCTGTAGGTTTCCATTCTTCTTTCTTTTTAGCTTTCTTAACAGACTTAGATTTGGAACTCGCATTCATATCAGAAACAAATTCAAGAAAGCACAATTCATGTCTAGCATCAAACATAGAACTATTACATTTAACGCACATTAGCTCAGAATTTGTATTTAATTTGGAATGTTGCACATGTGCATTTCCAGATGGTTCAACAACACAATTAGGTTTATTTAAACAAGACTTAACGATCCTAGAGTGGTCTTCTACTTTATTCTTCTTCTGGGTTCTACTTGAAATCTGCAGGATCCTATCATTCTTTGTATTGTCTGTAGACTTTGACCTGCTAGATTTAGTAGACCGACTTACTCCTGTAGAAGTTGACACAGAATTGTTAGTGGTCTATTTGGTCTTTGTTTGGGAAGAGCCTAACTATTTTTAGGATGTGCTTGATGATATGGCTGGTTCAGCAAACCTAACTGTTTTCTTTTTGTTGATAGGCGTGACAGCAACTAATTTCTCACTAGGTTTGTGAATATCAAGGCAAGTATCTCTAACATATCCTAGAAACTCTTGAATCAGCTTAACATACTTATAGGTAGAGTAAGATGCACTATCTAAAGGGTTTAGTGATTTAGCTTATTCAACTATCTCACTAAGAATAGCAGCTTGTTCCATAGTGTACTTAAGGTAGTATATGTGAGTTTCCCTATTATTATTATCCTTAGGAGCCAAAGTTACTCGGTCAAGCTTATACATTCCTGGAGCAATAGTGGTATCATTTGACACTTGGGCTGCATTGTCAACTATCTCTTTTCTTTGAATTCCTAAGATCATTTTTTAATGCTGTTATGACAAAAACCTTTTCCTGGAGTTAAACATTTAAATCAGTAATTTCAACAGACTTTTGATTTAATTGATTGACCAACGATTCAGCATGTTCTTTAGCCTTAACACGTAATGGTTTAATTGAATCATAGAGTTGTTTATAAGTCTGTTTTAAATGATCATTCTCAACAATAAGTTTTGTCACCCTATGTTCCAGTTCTATGTTGATGGTCTCAATCTCATCTATGTCCTTTTTCACATTGTTTGTGGTAGAAGTTTTATTCAAACATTTAATGTTTGCTTTCAACTTCTCGATTGTTGTGTCTTTTGCTTGAAGCTCAGCTTTCAAATTGTTCAATTCAAATAATTGATCAAATGAAGTTTCAGTTTGGTTCACAGATGTGTTATTCTTTTGAAAAATTTCTTTATTGAGTTGCATTGTAAGTTCAAGAGAAATGTAGTGTTGTTCGATAAGCTCATCTTCAAGTTCAAGACACTTGTTACACATTTCCACATAATTCACAGAATCATTTATAGCAACAGAAGAATTCACATTCACAAAAGTATTTATACCCAACGAAGAATTCACAACAATATTCACAATATCTTGAGAAATGATTTGATCCAAGAGTCGATCGTTTTTAATCAAAAATTCTTTCTTTTAAATTTCAAAGCATTGTTTGTCTACATGATACTATTGAACAGCAGCTTTCATCTGGTTAAAAACTGTTTGTACTTTCGTTATCTCATTTAAAAGATCTTTCTCAAAAGCATTAAACATGTCTTTTAAGGTCTTTAAAAATGGAATTATTTATTTTACAAAAACAGCTTTAGTGTGTTCAAACCCCCATTTCCCTTCTGTTAAAGCATCTGGCGTTATCCGCTTTTTCACCACATTGTCAAATTGGACAAGATGGTATTTAATCTTTTTAAGGCTTGTATTAACCATGCTTACCTTAAGAAGTTCCTGAGGAGCCTCAATTTTGACAGGCGAAGAAGCAGATTGGTCAGTATTAGGGTGTGAAGTTTGTAACCGAAAAGTTTGTTCATCAAACAGTTCTTGTTGTGGGACAAAAAGTTTACCAAAATCTTTAGATAATCAATTTAACTCAGCATAATTAATTGATTTAATGTTAACTTTCTTTTCTAAGACTTTTGGATCACTTTGTTTTAAAAGCATTTTTGATTGACTCTCTTCCTCAAGCATCAAAGTGTCTTCAGAATTAGCAATTGAAATCACATTGGTTTCCTTAGCAATAACACTACCATCATAAAGCATTGGCATAATCTGCTGAGATTTCTTAAGATAGAAAGGATTTTGAAAACCAAGAGCTTGTTTCAGGTTGTTATCATAGAAAACTTGTGGTTTCGTGAGCAATTTTGACCCATTTTACAAACAATATTGTCCAGTTCGTTAACTTTCTTTTCCCAAGGAATTTCTTTATCTATATTTTTAGCTTCTATTTCCTTGGATTCGTTTTTAAAAACAATAAATGTTTTTGTTAATAATTCCTTTTCCTTTGATTTTTCTGAAAGAGTTTGTTTAAGATAGTTAATTTCCTTTTCAAAATCCGCAAACTGTGCATTTTTCTCCTGAATTATATCATCCATTATAAGCTTTTCTTGAGTACTTAAATCTACATTTTGTCTTTCTTCTAGCAATTTCACCCGTTCTTTGTATCTTTCAAGCTCAACAGATAAGGATTCATTGGCATTTAGATTGTCCTTATTGACCTTGTTACAATTAGTTACTTGATTTGATAGTTGTTCAAACACATATAATATCATGGCATCTTGTTGTGCAGAAGAATTTGTATCTTGAACAGCTATATTTTGTTTTTCAAGCAGATACTGAGAATAAGGAATGATATTGCTATCACTTGTTATCTCATTCTCTGGATAATTCACAAGATGAGTTTGTTCAGAATACTGCATCTCTTGCACACTTTGATTTAGCATATCATTATGAGTGATTTTAGAGTGTGGTACCTCGGAGAGAACATCTGATCTATAACTAGACAAATTGGCCATAAGAACTGCCTTGGCTGTAGAGAAGTCGTCACAGTCAGAATCATACGCATCCAAATCATCTGCTTGATAAGCTGCATTGTGTGTACTGACCATGTGTGTAACTTGACCTTCTACAACTCCAGGGTCTGCCAAAAATTCCAATTCCTCCTCATTCAGAACTTTACCAGATCCTTGTGCTTCAACCAGAAGAACTTTATCCCTAAACCGTGTAGCATCCCTTCTCCTCTTTGGCTTTGGACACTGTCTTGCCATGTGACCTTCCCCTTAGCAGTTAAAACATTTCACAACTCTTTGTTGACATGAATTATTCCCACCTATTCCTGAGATGTTAGCCCTTGTTCCAGAAGTACCAACATCAAATGAACTTGGTCTCCCCTGAACTGGTTGAACAGTCACCCTTCCATCATGAATAGTTGCTTGTTGTCTTGGGTTGGAAGAATTTCTTAGCTGATTGTTGGTAGTAGGGAAACGATATGAGACGACAGTAGACAGAAATGACATCATTTTCTTAATGGCAGTAATAGGGTCATCTCCTTGCTTAAACACAGGAATTGTTAGACCGGAGTCTATCTGAGGAAATTCAGCCAGATGTATTTGTTGATTAATTATGGAGACAGTATATTCAATTTGAGGAATGGATTGTGGTTGTGGACAAGCATCTTGATGTATTGTGGATGAGTAAGCATTAGGATGCGGTGTTGACGGATAAGTGATTGCATGAGGTGTGGATGGATAAGTAGTTGAGTAATGTTGTGTGGGATGAATTGATCCATATTGATGAGACTGAGATGGTGAAAACTGTTGTTGGAACTGAGGATTTTTTTATGAGGATTCATAAGTGTTGAAGTGTGATGGTGTCATTTGATAATTAGCAACTAGTGCAAGTTGATCTTGATTGCGTTCACGCATAATACGGAATTCATTTGCATGGAGTTCATGTTGTTCAAGATATGCATAAAGATGATCAAAGTTGGTGGTATGCAAATCTCTTATAAGTTTGACATCATTTACAAACTTACTCCATTCAGGTAGAAGATTATTTAAGAACTTGCTATTGACTTGAAATTTCTCCAATTTCATTTTGTAAATGTTCATGTCATTGATCATCTGAGTAAATCTCAAGTAATACTAATGAAGTGATTCCCCCTTGATGTGAGCAAACTTATCAAATTCATTATACAGTTTACACTTCCTTTCCTGCTTTGTCAATGAGGTACCTTGCATTAATAGTTAAACTCTTTCCCATAGATCCTTGGCAACTCTGTGATGATTAACAAGAGAATAGACATCAGATGGTAGTCCTTGAAGAATGATATTAGTTGCCTTGAGATCACAATCAGCTTGAATTTTCTCAGTTACAGACAATTCCTCATATTTCTTTGTCCTGGTCATGCCATTTTCTTCAATCATAGGCCAAATGAGTGGACCATGTTCAACTGATTCAAGTATCATTCTTCCATGCTCTCTGTTTTTCATGTAAATTTCCATTCTTCTTTTCCAGGAATCATACAGGTGTTTCTCCAACATTGGTGGACGATTGTCAGCACCAAAGAGTATCATGAATTTAGCAAGAGTAGACATTGTTACTTTGATGTTTTTAGATTACTTGTTGATCGGACAATGATAAGAAGTAATTGTGTTAAAGTGAGTTGGTTTTAAATGTTTTAAGTCTTAAGAATACACAGAATTTTACAACTCTTGATTAAACCGGAAAATAATGTTTCACGGGATTTTACAAATCAAAGTAATAAACCGTATAATTTAAATAATGATTAATTCGCCTCTTAGGAAGTGATTAATTCGCCTTGCACTAGAGAAGGATTAATTCGCCTTTTAGGAAGAATTAATTCGCCTTGCACTAGAGAAGGATTAATTCGCCTTGCACTCAAAGAAGATTAATTCGCCTCTTAAGAATGGATTAAATCGCCTTCAAGAGAACAAGATTAATTCGCCTTAAGAGAGAAGATTAATTCACCTCTTAAGAA